>JBAFWW010001500.1:0-24277 GCA_036873685.1 Agapornis canus | reverse complement strand
AACTAGATGATCTTAAGGTCCTTTCCAACCTTAACTATTCTATGATTCTGTGGTGAGGGAGAGAAAGCAGCATATCATGGACAAGGTTGAATTGCTGCTGACTTCTTTGAGTGCTTGTCCACTGTGCGTTATGCACTTATATCCACACCCCACCCCTCCCATGACAGAAACACCTACAAAGGATGTGCAAACACAACTCTCTCTGATTCACTGACCAAGTTTCTTGTGCAAATTCAGCAAAATTTTCAAACATAATGTTTACAACTAACAAAGATTTTGTGACCATACTCTAAAAGGAGGTTGGCAAACAAACTCTGAGAAGGGGGCCTGGAAAATCTGCTACCAGTGAGAGGCTAAAGCAGCTGAAAATATGATTAATATACATCAGGATCACAAGGTGGCATCTCAAAACCATGGATGTCTTGACTGATCTTCAGTGGAGAGGAGACAGGGTTTTACCCAGAGTTTATGGGAGTTTAAGAAGAAAAGTGTGTAGGCAGAAGTAGCACTGGTTATTTGATATGAGTCATTGAATAGCCCAACCTACAGAATCTTTCTTTTTCTAATAACTGAAGGATTTCCTAGCCACTTATAGTCTATTGATCAAGTTTGGGTGTTTTCACTAAGCTCATACAGTTTAACTGAAACCAGTGGAGAAAGTAGGCCATGTTCTAGGACATGGTTATGCAGAAACTAAGCAAATCTTTTCAATAATTTCTTTGAGAGTCCAATTCTGACAATTAATTCATATTGTAGGAAGTTATTATTCTTCACTGTCACTAAATCCTGGAAATGCTACTGGTAGATCCACTTTCTTCCCCACTGGCCCCATGTATTCCCTATTTATGTTTTTATTATTGTCCCATGTATTTCCTTTTTGATCCTATCTGTCCTGAGCACAAGGGCAAGTGTGGGAGAACTAAAGTTGGCAGAAAAGGAGTTGAAAAGAAAATATCCTTCAGGTTTTTTTTACAAAACCAGCCCAACGAAGGCAGTAACTTAAATAATTACTTTGTGTACTGTACACCAATAACAAACAGTAACTGCTGTCAGTGACACCAATAACAAACAGTAATTGCTGTCAATGACAACCTTCTGGCCATCTCCAGAGTCCTATAGCAATTGCTAAGATACGAAAAACCAGTTGATAAAATCAGAGAATATCTTAAATTTGAAGTAGCTTGTTGACCTTAATGGAGTTATTTCAAAGTTAGAAAAGCAAAACTACAGCTATAATCCAGATATACACAAAAGATGACTCTAAATAATATCTTTTAGATGTCTGCACAAACTCTCTAAAGCCTCTTCAAATATAATCAAATGAATACTGCTGGTCAATCACAGTGCTATTAAAACACAATCAGAATGGTCATGGTGTCTCAAATAAAATAGATTTTGTCTAGTTTGAGAAAAGAAACATTTTGGGAGTGAAACAAGAGTTAAGAGGGGCTTTGTTTGGGGAGGGGGGAAGGTTTGTTTTTTCAGGTGACCTCATGATTTATTTCCAAATCTGGAACTGTCTGTTCTTTTGTTTAAAAACAAACTGGAAAAAATTGTGGCTTTAAAACCAAAAACAAATCTGAAAAAAGACTTTGTTGAGTGTATTTCTCCTTCATTCTATTTGAGATGATCAAACTGTAGGTTTTCATTTCAAGTATTTATTGGTTGTCTTATAGCTACTATATTCAATTATACTTAATATATTTTAAAGCTACATAAAACCTGCAGAACAGAGGAAAGAAAGAAAGTACATTACCCCATTACAGGCATTCCTGTCAAAAAATGTTTGCTGTCCAGGGAAGTCTAAAACTTAGATTTCTTGATGGCAATTTAAAGAAAATAAAAGTAGTTATTGACACAAACACACATAGAAACATATGAAAGGAATCATTTACATAAACATGTATCATATATATGTGTGAGATGAATCAATAAGTTCCCCTAGTAATTTAGAGATCTCAATTACTGAGTTACTTTGACTGCCTGTTAGTGAGGATGTGACCTACCCCAGTTCCTTTAGAGTTTTACATATGCAACTTAGAAGCATTGGAAGTAAAAATGTAGAGAGTGTAAGGGAAAAGCAACAACATATTTTCTCTGCAATATGAAAACTTTGCCAGAAAAAAGCCCCAGCATAACAACTTGCTTGAAGCTTGTTTTTCTAGATGCAAAACACCAAATACAAACCGAAGACTGTTAGGTAAATCGCATCATCTCCAGTACCTGACACTGTCAGAGAGCAAGCAGAGCAGGAATCAAACTGCAAGTGGTTTCTTTGTTCACAGATCCAAGCTCTTCCTTGGCAGTGCTCAGCTCACATCATCCTTGCTTCCTCACTCTCTGCTCTGTTGCAGAGCAACACTAGCAGTGCTTCTGCAGGTAACACTTTGGTTTTTCATCCTGATCACTAACTGCCCATGGCCTAGCTATTCACAAGCATTTTCCTGTCAAACTGCCCAGCAAAATCTTTCCATACATACAACTAAGATTCTCTCTGACCAGCCATAAGGCTCATGTTTTGAACTGTCAGCTCCCAAGTATTTCATTTTTTTTTAAATATGAATTTTACTTTATCTTCTATTTACCCTTCACTGTCAGTCATCTGAGGGTGTTTGCTTTGAAATCTCTGTCGTAACAATGATGCATGAGAAGAACATAACCCCTGGCAGGTGTTTTTAGTAACAGACTGAAAGCAGATCTTGGAATAGAAAAATATGTAAAGGGACAGAGCTTATGAAACCTAATAACAAAACAGATATTGCATTTTAAAATATTTTATGTCATATGGGCCTCAGAAAGAATTGAGCCAACACTTTCAAAAGCTCCAGGTTAATTTTTAAAATATTATTAGAAGCATAGATGATTTTGACCTCATTAACCAGAAAAGTAGGAAGCAGGGGCAGCACTGCACTGAAATGCTCCGTTTGAGATGCAGGAACTGATCCTGAACTTGTCCTGAGCTCTCTGGTTACTTGACTAAATCCTATGTGAGTTTACTGGTGGACAAAAAAAGGGAACCATGTGGCTTTGTACTGGACCTCACATAATACTTTGACTTCACAGAGGTCAAAGGCAGCAAAAACTCCAAAAGAGTCAACCTATAAGTAGTTGACAAACATAAATACCTGATAGGAAGCTGTATAATTTCAGAAGGGGTGGGGGATAAAATAAATCAGCCCAATGGCACTAAAGGAAGAGAAACAAAATTCAGTCAAAACAGCACATGTGAACAAGTGTGGGTTTACTTCAAACCAAAACTAAATGAACCAGAAGACAAGTCATCTGAAGCAAAAAATGCCATTCGGGCACTTCCATACACAAAAAGTAAACATGCAAAGTATAAAATAGCAGCTGCAAAAATTACTAAAATGTGGGCTCCTTCATGAAAATGAATCTACCATAATGCAAATAGATATATAACACAAAGGAGCAATTTGTGCATTTGCAATAGAACAACACAGACAAGAAATCTCTTTGCTGCTTTAGCAACAACAAAATAATCAATTACAATAATCTTGTTTACCAGCGTTAATGCATGTACAGTATACGAAATATTGCTCTGTCTCATCAAAAAACTGTCTATTTTCTTCCTTGTCTGCATTTTATCCAGCCCAGACTTTCTTCCGTGCCCTAGCCCATAACTACTGCTGCTTTACTACCAGCAAGACTCCAGCACATCCTGATCCCAGGATTTTACTATGGAAATTTTTCTCATTCCTATATGTCTGGCCATTTCTTGTCTCTTTGAGCTCATCTTTATCATAGTCCCACCGTGACAGTCCCCTATCTACAGGAAATCCTATTTCTGCAACCACACCAACTTGTTAGTGATTACTGACCTGAACCCACACTAGATTTGCCATTTGTGAAGTTTCCCCTCAATGTTTCTGTTCTGTCAGGAGCCATTTCCTCCACTGATTTCACCATTCATTTGGCTTCTGAATCACTGCCCTCATGCAAGGAAGTCCTTGATAGCTTACAAAAAGAAGTCTTTTTTCCACACAACCATAACTTGCAGACACTCCTACTGCCTCATTCCTCTAGGGAATGTGATTTTCCCTAATTGCCCTGTCATAATAAAAATAAGCACATTTCAGACTGCTGTAACATTACCATCCAAGGGAAATAGTCAAGTTCCTACTGTCTGAATTGTTTGAAACCAGACAGTATAAAGCATCACACAATACATATGGAGAAAACCCAATATTGACAAAGGACTGAACTTGGCAACCTAAAAGGTATTGTCTGTCTCCATGTTTTTTGATATCCTGCCCTAAGGTAGAAATTGCCACTTGTAGGTGAACCTTTCTTCCAATGTAAATAATGGCTCTGGAATACATCATGTGACTTTACTTCCTTACCTTAGGTATTCATTTACAAGTGTCAGTTCAACTATCTTCAGTGGTTTTATTGGTCATTCCTTTAGTACCTGGGAAGGATCTACTTTTGTTTCCTGCTCCACGTACTGCAGTGATTCAACAGAGGTCATGGGAGAAAAACCGCAGCTCTGAAGCCACCATTAGGAATCTGGTCTCTTCAAACTATATGCTGAATGCCACAGTGTTGGTCACCTCTCAAATTCCGTTCTGCCTTCTTTGCTGAATGTGGATTAATTGGCATGCTTCCACAAGTGAAGACAGAAGAGCACTGCTGGGGAAGGCATGGGGAACATTCACATTTGTGTACCACATGGGAATGCAGATGTCTAGGGAAGCAGAGAGGAAGAGAATGACTGGAGTCAGAATCAGTAACCAAACAGTACATTTTTTCCCAATGGAGAAGGAGTGCAGGAGGAATGCCTCCAGGGTCTCTTGTGAACACATCTTTCTGTGACCAGAAGGGTGCTTTTTTCACACATGTAAGCCGTCAGGGTTTAGCCAAAGTACTCACCCTGTGATCAGAAATGGGTTAGACTTGAATCCTAATACCTACATTTAGTTCTCACAATCTTCACTGTATTGTGCTAAACCCTAATATTTACACTAATAAATATCTGACTCACTTTCCAGGCCCCTCTGTTCATTTGCACACCAGAGTGTTTTTAACCTCAGGTAGTTGAAGAGTTTCAGCTGCTGCAAAAACCAAACAAACCAAAAGCCAGTGAACATGCCAAGAGGAGAGCAGGACTAATATCCTGTAGCCTTTATACATCTTCTGAGGCCCTGTGTCAGCTTTAAGGCCTCTTGTTTTACTGCACACTGTTGGCATAGCTGGAGCAGGAATCTTGTAATGTCAGCCGAGAGGACCTGCACAGTCACCGAAACCCCAGGAAGAAAAGAATTAGCAGCCTTCAAAAGTGGAAAAGTTTTAAAAAGAGATATTTAAAAGGTTTGATTTGCAGCCAAGTGTTAAACAGTAAATACAAGTTTTAAGTGTCTTAACGATTGAGATGAAGTATCATAATTCAGCAGCATGGAATGGGACCTCTTACTGGGAGAAGCTAAAGAAGAAAAATGAACCAGTACAAAAGGAACCCCCCTCTAGGGAAGATCTCACACATTTGGGCCTGGAGTCTAGTTAGAGTAGGCCAAAACCTGATACTTTTATCTCCAACCTCTGACCCTGACATCTGGAAACTTAGTTTGAGTCAAACAGAAGGAAGTTTTCTTTTCTATTTCAAATGCTTTATAGAAGAAAAACTTTGAGTATCTACAGTCAAGTCTGTTAGTACAACCTACTTCTATTTGTGCACTTGTAGTGAACTCTAAAATATGGAACATTTGTGCAGGAAATGCATGCGTCAGAACTTTTGGGAAAAGAGAGTAACTTGGTGAGACTGGCACATTGTTCGATGCTTGTATGGGATCCAGATAACAGCCCAGATAAACATCTCCAAGGGGGTGCTGAAGAGTATAAAAGGTCCAGTTCCTTTGATGTTCTTAGATGTTCTCATTTAATAGCTATCAGCCCTGGTGCCAGAAATAACAACATGTTTAAACATTCTGTATCAAAACACAAATTAAATTCATTTAGCGTAACCTGTGTTTCCAAAGTTAATTTTCATCTTTAGATGGAACACTAAGTGTGATGTAACTCATGTTCTCCTGGCAGTTATTTTCATTATTATGTTTATTACTCATTTAAGAGACACTTGGTTGTTTTGTTTTTTTTTTTTTTTTTTTTTTTTAACAGAGGGATTAATGAATTTAGACTGCACATTATAACATCAAAAGCTTTGATTTCAAATAAGCCCATCTGAGCTACAGGAGATTTTCTATCCTTATGTGAAGCTAAACAGCAACTTCAAAAAACATATCTGTTATAGCATTATTTTCTAGTTGAGTGAAGTTATGGGTTTTGTGTCAACTTCTTATATTTGCATATAATAAATGACTACTTATTTATATTGTCCAAGCAACTCCTTTAACCTGCAATCTGTTTAGAAGTCAGATGCTTTCTACAGATACCAGCTCTCTCCTCAGGAGGATTTCTGACCATGTGAAAGTACAAAACTAATAATAAAAAGGTCTCTTTTTCAGGATTCAAACGACTGAGGTCAGTTCATCAGTAGGGGGGAAGACACATGCAAGTATTTGAGCATCATGTTGTTCATGCCATTATTTAAATATTACAGCAAATAATAAGAATAAAATAGGAAATTAAGAGTTCAAAACATAACATTTAGAAAAAAATATTTCTAACCTGATATGATTCTCTTTATCACTAAATCTTCCATTCACAATATTTTTTTTCACATGCTCTTGATTGATGGCAAACATGCAAATTCTCAAGGGAGATGCATACACAGGTCTCAGATACCAGCCTGACTTTATAACTGAAGGCAGAAATCTGAAGAATTTTCTGTGTAATATTGCTCTTTAGGATATATGAGTCCTTCATTGGTTATTTACTGGAAATATTAGAATATTACTTATCATGTTGGCCAAAATAACGAATCATTCCAAGCAAGCTATTTTACTGGTTATTTTCAGTGAGTCTAGACAGTTTTACAGTACTGCTTTTAAGAGTGTAATGTCCAAGTTAAAGAGAAATGCCTGTGCATTTCCCCATGCAGACAGAACATCTTTCATGACTGTGGAAGATACAGGCCTCAGCTAAGGAAATTATTTCAAAAGCCTCACCTTTAATTTTCCCGAGAATTTTATTGCATTTGAAGCAATTCAGTCAGTAGGAAGCATCTATACACATCTGCAGTCATAGCTGAAGTACCATCTCTGGAACTGTTAAAAAAAAATCAGTCATATAGCTTGAAGTTGCTCAGGATATAGACACTATGAAAAACCATTTTTTTTTCAGAAAAGATCATCCAGTTCCTCTTTGGAAGCAGGTACCTGCTTACTCAGAGTACCAAAGCCCAGGACCAATCATTACGATTATTTTTATATTTTACGTTGGCATGCTCCAAGCACACAGTGTAGGCAGCCTTTTGGTCAGTGATCCATCTCTCAATTCTTTTACATGAGCAGCATAAACAACCCAGTTATAGAAGTACTGACCTATTTGATTTTACATATAAGTGGAGGCGAGGAGGGGAAAGTTGACACAGAAACTAAGGCAATCAAGAAAGAAAACACAAAGAATTTGACTCATCTATATTTCAGTATGCGGAAAAACTATGTAAAATTATATAGACGGGAGAGATCTAATTATCTCTTCACAGCTTCAAAACCAAATAAATATCAGGAGTGCCAAGCCAGAGGGGTTTTTACATTTCCTAAATATTCTTCTGTCTTAACTCTACAGTACAGCAAGGGGTACTTTCTCCTTTGAAGCCCAGACCTAGCATTAACATTTACAGGAGTTTTTCACCCATCAAAAGAAAAATCTACTTTAAGCAATTTATAAATCTGAATATTTTTTCTCTGACCAGTGCAACTGCAGGATTATGGATAGGAAAGTGCCAAAATTTGTCACATTATTTCCGCTGCTGAATACCTAGATTAGAAAAAAATAGGAGGATAGAGAGCCAGGATAGAAAACTTTTAAACAGTTTTTATTCTTTTTGGTATGTTTTTCATAGCATTTTGGGAACAAAACCCATATTGGTTTATAACTGTTTCTAGAAGTGTTTCCCTTCCTGACAAGACCTTTTCATTGTTTTTTTGTCCACTTAAGGAATGGGTATATGGCACAAGCTCAAGAAGTTTAAACCCTCTATACATAATGACATGAAGGAAACTCCCTTTTTTCAGTGCCTTCTGACCCTACACATCAATGTAGAATGTTCCCATCATTATTTTGTGATTAAAACCCCTTGATCTTTCATACATGCAGTAAAGATTCCTTGGTCATGCATTCCCATTAGAGAGAGCTGTTTAAAGGAGACCCTTATTCAGTTCCGTTCTCTTCCTTTACAGTTTGATTTCTTGGAAAAATAATTCCACGTCCTTTTCCTTGCTTCTTTGACTATTTTTAACAGATTTTTGCACACACATATTCTCTTTTATCTGATGTGTAAATTTAAATTCAGAAAAAAAAAAAAAGTAAATTTAAGCTCTTCCTTTAGAGAAGTGAAGTTGTTCTGTGACCATTTAATGACTTTCACTATAAAGTCGGCATAAATTTGCTTTTGGCTGTAAGGCCCAAAATCCCTGCTGAGAATCTCTTGGATTCTAGCCTCGGATTTAGTGGAGGGTCAGTGAACCAAAAATGTTTCCAAAAACATATTCTGGGCTCCAGAAATACATGCTTTTCAATGATACCAAGTTTCTTTGGTAAATGCACTGTTCCTGCTATTCAAGACAAATCTTGCAAATCTGACACCATGATTCTATGGATCTGTCAGCTTATACTGCAAAGGATCTTGATCATCTTTTCTGTCTGTAGACTACACATCTCAACAAGCTACCACAAGCTGGTATTAACTCTTCATGTATTTGCAGCATTAAACCCCAAAATTCCTCACTCCATTTCTCATTATATTGTTAGCACCTCTAGAGGGCTTTACTTCAGGAGATGTAAAGTAAATTAACCCCAGCAAAGCATTGGGATTCTTGTCGCTGGATTGATCTTGTCCCTTATTTACATCTGTCCTGGGTACTTCGACTTTCTCTTGCATGTATGATGTGGATCCTAAATAAGGCCACTGACTCAGGCAAAAGATCTTTCCTATAACACAGCTTATCTGTTACCACCTGTTTTTAGAGAAAGAATACCTAATGCACTGTCATTTGAACAGAGTGGCATTGGAGATGTTTTCTAAACCTGTTTCTGGTCATGAAATATTATTCTTCCACCAAGAAGAAAACTACTGTCCAAGTAAACTTCATCCAAAGTACAGCAAATTGGGTACATCCTTGAATTATGGCTGATGTTCATGTGAGGTTTGCTACTCTCTTAAGAAATAGTGATAAAGTATTATTCAGGCTGTCAGAAAGCAAGAGCAGTGAGATATACAGGGATACATTTGCATAACAAAATTACTATGCAAAGAAATAAAGATTTCCTTGTCAAAACTTTGCAAAGCCAAGACAAGAAGTTAGTATATACAAGGCAATTAATAAAAGAAAAGTACAAAAGTAATAGTTGGCGTATTAGTTGCTCTTTGGGTGCTAGTGATAAGATCCCATGAAATAAAAAAGAATTTAAATGTAAGCTAAAACATTTATTACAGGTGCTTAATCATGAAATCCGCTTAATCGGGACACTTCCCAGGGAACCAAATTAAGCCTAATGATACTTAATGGCAAGGACTGCTGCTTAATTGGGGTGGTAATTCCAGTTAATTGGGATTCCTGCAGGTGAGTAAATGGTACTCAAATAGAGATACTGTATCTGGCCTTCATATGTTCTGACATTGGTGGTGCTTTGTCTTCCCTAAAACAGCCCCTCCTACTACTGGATCAGCAAAGGAAAATTACTTCTGCACTCCCATTTTGGCCCTTTCAAACATTATTTAAAGTTTCAATCACTCTCTTTGGGCTGGCAGTGCCAAATGACTTCCTTGAAGTCTAGTGAATTGGATTTACTTGCATTTCAGCCAGATTTTAGAAAGATCACACTCAGCCTCTTGCCTCACCAAGGAAAATCTCTTTAATAAGGCTTTGGACTTCATGGAGATGGCGCAACGATGTTTGAAAATTGCTGGTAGCAGTTTCAACTGCAAACCAGCCATGTCCTAATTAGAATGGTTTCTGCACTGGCTTGTGAGAACAAGTATTTTACTACTGAAAAAAACTTACTATAAGCCCTTTTTTCAATGTGAAGAAAGAAAATGACCTATACTCTCATGGCACACTTACTATTGCTCAAGGATTTATTTCAGTCCATCACTCAGGCACAGACTAAAATACTTGGATATTTTTAACCATTATTAAATATGCTTAAATATAATTCAGGCTTTCACATAGCACCAGAGACACTCAAAATGAAAACTGATAATGGCAGTCAGTTTATTAGAAAGATATATTTTCATCATTGTTTTTTGAGGTCCTTGCTGTTCTCAGGAGGATGCGGTATGTTGCCCCATCTCTTGCTGTGTCGGAAGACAGGCAAGTTGCCAGTTCTGGGAGAGACAGCTGTAGCTTCAGCGCCTGCAGCTACCTCGGGAGAGCCACTGCTCTCTGCAGGTTTCTAAAAGCACAGCAGAATGGCCTGACGTGGGAGCTACTGCCTCTCACAAATCCAATGTTTGGGGAATTTGGGGGAGGGAGGGAGTTTCGGTTGCTGCAGCCCCTGCAAAACTTAGGCTGGCACTGAACCCTTATACCTCACTGTGCAGGCTCAGATGGCTGCTCATCCCTATGCAGCCCAGGGCTGCTGGCTGGAAAGAGAAGATTCCACCAGTCAGCTGGCAAAGGCTCAGGCTGCTGGACAACAGCATCCCCATGTGATTTCAGACCTAGCTGGAGCCAGAAGTTCCCCGGACAACAGACCTTACCTTCCACAGTGCCACATCCAGCCAGAGCTTTAGGGACTACTGCAACGCAAGCAGCTCTGACATGCAAGAATACAAGCTATTACCACGAGCTAGGACCCCCACAGCCCACATTTCTCACCAAAATCAGAACAATACCTCTGCCAGAAGCAGTTGCTCCTGACTTCTGTCCCCCACCAAGATCAAAGCTATACCTGAATTTTCTACCTCCCACTTCAAGCAGCAGTTCATCATCTCAAAACATTTCACAACAGAAATGTTCTAAACAAAAAAGAAAATATTCTGAAAATTCTTGGTGGGGGGAACTGATTTTTTCTATATCACAGTGTACCTAGTGGTAAGGCGTAGTGTATTCCACTGCTCCAGCAGGTGAATGCCAGCATTAGCTCTAGTTTGCACAGTTAGAGACTAGCACCTCTGCACACACCTCTAAACCTCCGTCAGCATACCCTTTTAGTCCCAAAGCAGCATTTGACCTGTGATTTTCATTCCGCTTTACAGTGGAGAGCTCCAGAGTGTGAAATCAGACTCAGAGCATGAAATATTACCCGATAAAAGCACCAAAGTCAGATTTTAGGCATGCTGGGTTTTACATTCTCAGGCATTTATAAGCTGCAGATAGATTTGAAGTTTCAACAGCCTGCATTTTCAAAAGGAAAATTGGAACAATAACTTCAGAATTAAACCAGTTTTATTTTTGTTGTGGAGCTGTTTAAGATAAGTGCCAGAGTTAAAATGCTACAAAAAAATCTCAGGTGAAATATTACAGAAGATTTTACTTCAATTTCTCTCCCTCGCATCGCTTTGATTTTACTACAGATAAACTGAAATAGCTGACAATTAAATGATTGGCCAAAAATATCAAGAATGCCTTTCAATCTACTCCTAATAAGATTTTCTTTAGTAAAGTACATGAAATCACTACTGTAACAAGCTTGGTTTTAATTTATAGCTACAATGCATATTGCATCAGATGAATAAAAGTGTAGGTACAAAATAGTGACTGCATATATTCAGAGAAACCTAAGCAAAACCTATTTTTTCAAGCTGATCTTATGCTTGAAGTTACAAATTCCTCACAAAGCTTATCATAAAATATTCACAGAACTAGAAGAATATCAGCATTACTAAATTATTCACCATCAAATGTTAACTTGAGGTAGCAGGTATTTCTCTTCTTCAGAGCACCCACCTACAGAAATCCACTCACTGCGTAAAGCAAAGATCCATCTTACACGTGGGACTACCTTTTATGCACCACTTGACCAACAATATTACCCTATCTTTCCTCTGTACTGGTGGAAATCAGAAGTTTGCAGCGAAGTATGTCCTTGGAGGAAGAATAGGTACAGTAGCAAAAACATCATTAAACAACTAAAACAGTGAAAACAAACATTTTTCCATTTGAAATTCCAGTTCAAAATTTCTAACTGCTTTCTAACGGCTCATGTATGCTGCCAGTTCCAAAACAAACAAAAGTGATCAGGACTACTTATCCTCAAGAAATTCTACTCTTGCAATAAGAACTCATACAGACTGTCAGAACCCGCCAGGAATTAGCTGAGGGATTTTAATGGACTCTACAGCAATTTTCACTGTATAAGGGAAAGAAATTGAATGAGTTTAAATAAGTAAAATGTAAATTAATAATCATCATCATGAAAAAAGTTGTAATGTCAGAAAAAAATTTAGTTGAGTGAAGATTAATGAGGACACCAAAAGGAGAAAAAAAAGTAAACAATGATTAAAAAAGTCGAGATTGTTAATGTTTGAAATTAGTTATTGCAATGAAATACAAGGGCTCAAAAATGATTGAGTCAGCAGGTGATCAAAAACATAAATGAATATTAAAATAATGAAGGACAATAAGTCAAGGTGAACTAACTGAAAATTAAGCCAGAGTGAGTTTAAAGAATTAGTAATGAACAAGAAGGGACTGCTCCTCAGCAGGTATAAACCTACCAGGGCTATGCTGATTTAGACCAGCTAAAGAAGCGCCTATGTGGAGTCAGTAAACACAGGGAAAAAAAAAAGCCAAAACAACCTTTCATTCCTGGGTCTTGACTGGAAGAAAGAAAAGTCACTGGTCACCAGGTTGAATTTTTGCCAACAGTATATCAGGCTAAGTTTTTCAGATAAATAATTTATTAATCCAGAAATGCAGTTGGAGCTCTGATGGAACTGTCTGCAAACTTGGACCTCTTCACCAGGCAGCACTGAAAAACTGAAACACTTAAATCCTGAACTCACATTCCTGAATCACTTTGTTTCAATGATTTTGAAAGCATTGTCAGAGTTTTTCACACCAAGTATTTTAAACTGACAAAAATTAATAACCAAAAGATGTTAAAAATCCATTTCAGGTTGGAAAAATATTTCACATGACCTAAAATTATTTGGAGTGGTTCATTTTGTTCAGAAAATTGAAAGTCCATTCTTTTCACAGCTCTGTATCTCAGACCATTTATGGAGACTCCAATATACACTCTAATCTGAGAAGCATCTAAAATACAATCAAAAACTATGTATTTCCAGTGTGTACAAATGATTACCCTTTAAACAATGCAGTATTCATAAACAGAAAATGCTACTCCAAATTCAACCAAGAACAAAAAGATCTGTATTTATGTTTAGGAATGTAAGTTCTTAAATGAATGAAAGATTCTGTGACATGAACCATGAATAAATTTGAGATGCTTCTCCATATTTCGATGGAGATACTTAGTAATGTAGGCAAAATAACTCCTGAAGTATATTTTGCAAAATATAAAGGAAAAAAATGACACAATATTTGTTATATTAGTTACAAATGGCCCCTTTTTGAATGTATTACACCACAGTATCTAATAGTTCAGTTAAGGAGAACCTTCTTTAATGGGTAACACTAGCAGAGTAGCATTTCATTTAAAAGCTTCATACAGAAAAATAAGGGAATTGAAGCTGGGCATGACTGTCCATATAAGCTTTTTTAAGGACTGACCAGCCTCTCCAAAACACAGGAATAAGGGAATTATCTGGCAAACATACAAGGCAAGCATAAGATTCTAAACTCTTGTTCCCTTGAAGTCCCAAGCATAAAGATGAGCAAAAGACAAATCTGCCCACAGAAACAAGCTTTAGACAATACAGAAATGGTGTGAGAAATAAAATGTGGATGCTAGCTAATCTGGAAGGAAGAGGGTTAGTACCTGAAGGATCTCCATGCCTGGCAGAGAATGCAAGTCAAGCGTATTTTCTGTGTTATACACAGACAAGAAAAAACACGTAATTTCTTTCCCTTCTCAAGCTTCCTGGTATACATCATGAGCAGCACTGTGGAAACCAACAGTGTAGATCCATATGAAACCTGGTATGACTCAATAGAGAATTTGCCTCCAGTCCCTGAAAACAAGAACTGAGAGAGGATCTCTTGCCCAGATTAACAAAGCTCTGATACATTCACACTTACTTTTGGCATCTCTTCAGTAAGTGTGCCACGTTATTTTAACACATACTGCAGCATCTACAGATCAAACTTTGCCTTGACTCTGTCACAGCCCAAAGGAAAATGCATCCCAACACAGAAGCTAAAAAGGAGATCAGCAAACCTAGACTAGTTCACCAGTTACTTTACTATGTGTTCCCATACTTGTAACACTGATATACCATGGTTTGTTTTACAAAAGAAAATTCATTAAATGCTTATAAAGAATTCTGGGTTTCTCGGAGTGAAATTGTTACCAACATTCAATATTGTTTGAAATAGCGTGTGGAATAAGCTAAAGCAATCTATCTCAATTTAAGTCAATATAAATATTTTTATATCATCTCCCCAGCATAATCTTCCTGCTAACTGCGGGTAAATAGCTGCTTTCTAAGACTGGTTTAAAAAATTGTTTGCACAATCAAAACTGCATCATGTGCATTTAAGCAAGAGTAGATCCAGAAGCTAACTCTAATTCCACCCTCCCCTGCCTCTCTCAGTGAAGTCCATGGTAATGTACATTTTCAATTACTCTACATTCAAAATTCAACAAACTGTCATATTAGCAACAATTGTGGCTCGTTGGCAAAACCTAACACTATTATTACACAGAGACTGTCAGCATAAAAATAGTGTCATTTCTCAATGAAAGAAATGTTCTTGTAGAGCTTCATCCAGCAGCAGTGGATGGCACAATTTAGGCTATATGGTTTCTAAGCAGAGTAGGGTCATTTAAATATCATTTTCAAGCAATCACCAGCTCTGCCTCTGAAAATATAGCGGCATCCAATATCTAATTATTATCCTGAAACATTTTACATACTATATCTCAGAACAACATGAAAATGGACTTCTATTTGTCTCATCAAACATTGAATAGTTTAACATTATGGTAAAACAGACTGAAGTAGAATTAATGACTATCAGGTGCAGAATATTACTATACTAATTCATAAAACACAGTTCACATTTTCTAATATGATGAGTTATCTTGCTAATGAGGGCTGAAATATAATAGAGCAGTTAATAGACTCTTTTAAGTCATGTAATATAAGTTACTTCAAACTCAGTTACTTAGTTTAATCAGGTAAAATATTATTATATTACATTTTCAAGTTCCTTGGGGAGATAGTGTCGCTTTTGATGGAGAGCAAGATTACTTGGGAATAACAGGTCATCTTCATCAACTGAGGATGTCACCTAAATTATCTTACAATTTCTACAGTTTTGGGAACATACTGAACAATTACTAACAGCCAGTTGATGGATGGTAACTTACAGCAGATAGTTTATTTCCTAAAAAATAGTAAGTTGTCTCAGATATACTCTATGTATGTGGGCAACAATCATAGAAGGGCTGATCCCTCATTTCTAGTTTACATGGCCAAACTGTGGGTTCCCCCATTGTTGTCAAAGTGGAAACAAACAATACAGCAAAAAGATTGTCCAGAATTTCTCACAAAACTGCATTCCTGGAAAGGCAAAACCACCATCCTAGGAATAGGAAAAAATACCGTGTAATATTAGCATAGTATCACATATGATCAGATTGAGAAGTTTTGCTTCAGAGCTATGTGAAATGTTTGCAACAGAACATGATGAAACTATTCAACATATGATTGACTTCATGTGATATTATAAATTTGCACATAGGACTACCAGAACTAATGAAACTCAACTGAATAATAGCCAGGATGCAATTCTGTACATGTCACAGCAGAGCTCGGTTCCTAAATGTGATTATGTGTTTGAATTTTCTTGAACTCGAAGCTCAAAACTTGGGGTTCAGTGAAAGACACTAAGGGAAATGTTTGCAACAACCCTAACAAATGAAAACCACAGTGCTCTGCACAGCTCTCTTCCACTAATGCAGTCCTGGTCACATCTGGTGTTCCTTTTATCCTAAAACAAAGATAAATTCATATGCAAGAACAAAGAGATTTCCATGTCATTTGGTGTTATTTTACAAAAGAGACCCCCCCCCCCCACTTCCTGTTTTTCCCATGTCAGCAATCAGAGCTTTAAATCCATGAAAGGAGATTTGCATTCATTATTTAACCACAAGGCAAGACAACATTTTTAGAAAGCATCCGAGATTGACTAAACTTCCCCTTGGGTCTCTTTTCAGACATATCTTCTGCAACCCCTCACACTACAAACATTCCACTAGAAAAATGTATCTGCCAGGTTTTAAGATCTCTGTAATGCACCTTATTAGCATATTATTTTCCTAGCCCACCCCCAATCAATAATACTTACCTTTCTCTTACAGCATTTGATAGTTCTTAATCCATCCTACAGTATCACACTCAGCCTGCAGCTCTGGATGTGTCCTGATTTTAGAGCTTGTCATCCCTGAACATACCTCAGATAATTGTTTGATTCTCTTCCTAAATCCACCAGCAATTTTGGAAACTTGCATTACAAATAAAATTATTAATTTCTTTAGCTTCAAAACTGCTGTTGTTAATTACTACCATGGAAAATGTTATTTAGTGACTTAGAGCCTGATCGTGTTCTCACTGAACTCAATTACAGGACTCCCATTGCCTTCAGAGGAAGTAGAAGCAGGTTTTAACTTCCAAAGGCTTAAATACATTATTAGTAGAGTTTGAATGGAGTTTACAACATGACTTTGCTTAAGTCAGACATCTTGCCAGAGATCAGCACATTAAAATGCTGAACTCTGACTCTGAGAAACGGAACATCCTGTGAAAGCTGGAGGTTATTTTACTTCTGCATTCTGTGGTGCATGTCACTGATTGCAACTGCTGCAGGAAGTGCTACAATTAAAACTGTTGCAGGTAACTCCTGGTGCATGATCTGATGCTGGGCAGAATTTCTCATATACACAGCAGGACAACCTGAGTAATCTAAGACTGCAGAAGGAAACGGGGTGGCGGAGTAGATATGTTTGGCATTATATGGGTCAGGAGCAAGACTCAAAATCCCTTCTTAAACTTGTGCTAGTTCTGCAGAAACCATCATAAGTAAGCCATTAAAATAAAATAAAACCAAATAAAAAGCATATACAGACATTCAAGGAATACTATAATTGACCTTTGCAGCATGAAGATTTAAGTCCTGTTCTGGGAAATCATTACTCACATGCTTCATCAACTGTGTACACCTTTGTGCCCCACTGACTTTAATTGGACTGGCTTCACATGTGAAGTTAGGTATATATATAATAGTGTTTAGGATTATCACTTCAACTGCAAGCTCCCTGGGCCAGGCTATGTCTACATCATTATCCATTACTAAGCAGAGCCTGTAGCAGCAAGCAATGCTGTGATAATTGTGTGCCGAATTATACAGCTCACAATAAGCAAAATAGTGCACTTGGATTCTGTTCACATATCATTGTTGTGATTATTTTAAAACTATAAGCACTTCCCACACCAAGTGATGCAACTGCTTAAATTCATCTCTGGATGAAACATGTGTGACTCTATTTATTTTACAGATCTATTTAATATGGTTTGAATTACATCTGGTGGCTGCACATTTAGACTCCAATTTGGCAATCAGAGCCACATGTGTTGACATGTAAATTTACACAGACTTAAGCCTGACTCTGCTTTTTTGACAAAAGCTAACATCTGATCCCCTTTCTCAGAAACATCAATACAAGTAAAACCCTGTTGACTTCAGTGGCAACTGCCTAAACCTTATAACACTTAGAGCTACTACCAGCATTACAGAATGTCAGAGAGTATGTCTACATCAGCATCTTATTTCAAATATGGAACTCATTTTGCTTCCTCGTCATCCCCATTCACCACATTTTGCCTCACATCACAGGGCCTTCCCAGGTTCCATAAACTAGACTAGAACTAGATGTACCAGGAATACATCTACTGTACATCAGCTCCTACTGGGCATTCAGTCCACAGGACCAGAAGAGAGCTAGTTGAAGCAAAATCCACAGCGTTCATGTGATGAATGTTGGGTCCTCAGCTCGAAAAGTAGCACTGTACAGATCGTATTCTATTTTTAGAGCTCATCCGAATACTCAGGCACTCATATTTGGTTGCCTACTGCATTGACTCTATTTCTGTTCCTCTATACCAAGACTTTTGTGAAGATATTGATGTTTCCTCTGAGGACTGCTCAGGGGGTCCTCTTCTATACAAGGACAAGCCTAAACATTCAGTTACATATGTATTATTTCTTTTATACTTTAATTTCAAACTCTGCAGCAAAGATATAAATAAATGCTGATGGAAAAGTTCATGAGTGCTATGTTACTTTCTGCTAAACTGAAGATAGCTTCGCCCTAAATTTACCTGCTAGGTTTTGTTACTAAATATTCAGCACCAACTGTTAGGACAGGTACTGTTACAGCCTTTCCACTAGCACTATAAATATTTGGTTGATGATTTCCCTTAAATCAGCATTTCTTATACTAGGATATATTATGAGGAAAGCAATGATATCAGAATATCCTTTTCACTCACTACTCTCAATCTCTATGGCAATTTGCAAACCCAATTTGTCCTTTAGTTTCACTGATCTAAGATGAAGATCTTAAAATCTCCCAAGAGGCCTTTAATTAATGACTGACATGAATACACAAACACTCACTCAGACTGACACTGGAAGTTAACAAATATATCTGCAGTCCCTCAGGATTTATTGACAGTCTTTTCTTAAACTACAACTTGCAGAGCTGTTGGTCTAAACATTTTGGTTCAAAAGGGGCCAGATTGCTGCCGCCTTCTTCAAATGATATAACTTCATGTACTCTTTTAGAGAGCTATTCACAAGATCAGAATGTCTTTGCTCTTTCTAATACTACTTCCTCCTTCCCACAGGTCAGCAAGACTTTTTCTAACAAAAATATAATCTGTTTATAAGAGATCTCTAATCCTCCTATCTCTGCAGAAGCTCACATCAATAAGCAGGGTAATGAATATTTTAATAGGTGACTGGAAGTTTGCTGTAGCGGGTGTTGGAACATGCTACTTTACACGAATCCCACTAATACGCACAATGGGAGCATCACTGGAAATGACAACCTTTTCTCTCTGGTAGGCATATCACAGAACCACTTTGTGGACAGAAAGGGACCAAGCCGCATGATAGTCATGTCATTATATTTTAGCAGAAATAAAATATGAAAGTGGCTATGTAAAGCAACAGCAAAATCTCTCAGAAGAAATCTTTATCAGCTATGCAGCACGAACTGGAAAAGCAATGAGGTATTCAGTAAAGTAAGATTCACTAAAGCAGTGTGGGATCTGCTTTGAAATATAAGCAGAATACTGTTACAATAACATATCAAGTATGCTGAGCAGGTGAGGTAAAGAAAGGCTGCAATACACTGAATACCTCAGATGCATCCTGTGTCTCCCACAGATATGTGACGTGTGGGATATGTAACACAGCTCTTTTCCACAAACTTCAGAGGTACCACATAGGCCTGGGCTTGTTCAGCTCAGCAGTGGGAAAGGAATTTCAGAGAAAAGAATGTTTAATTTCACAGAAACTCTGTGTTGGGAGAAGATTATTTCTAAGTTTGGCTGAAACCTGAGAAAGCGTGTGTGTGTTCGTTTAAAACAAAAAAGTGAAAAACCTGTAATTACTTCATAGCAGTTAGTGTAAGTAACAATACTGAACAAATTGCAGTGATTACAAAATTCTCTATAAATATGGGTAGCACTATTCTTGACAACAATTAGTGTACAGCATCTTCTCAATAGTATCATGATTAATATTTATTCTGATGTTGTTTTTGTTCTGCGCGATGGGAGGAAATAGAAGGGAGATAGCATTCTAAGAGAGCTGAGTCTGTTTGGAAGCAGAGCCAAAAGCACAAAAAAATCCACTTTATTTTTCTGCTTACTGTCATCCCCCTCCCCTCAAAAAGGCAATGCAAATGGTGCTTTACTGGTTTTAAAAGTAAAGCCAGAAATTACATGGAGTTGGGACTGCTGAATTATTCATGAGTTCTGATTGAATGGGATCATTATCTCTGGCCTTACAAGCTAATAAATACTGTCTAATGCCTGGGTACTGTTTTGATCTAATAGTGTCAGAGAAAAAAAAAAGACAAAAAAAAAAGACATTTTTTGCAAGATAGAGCCTAAATTAGGGAGGAGCTCCCTGATGAGTTCATTGCAGGAAAAGCAAGAGGTTTTTTTCCCTTCCAGTGACTCAAAGGTTCAATTTGCAGTTCTGTCTCATTTGCTGCAAAGGCATTTTAACTTGGCCATGAGGTTAAGATGTTGCTCAGTGGTATCTGTACAATGACTTATCATTTCTGATTCCTTTCCTATTTTCAATAATCTTGTCCTACCCCCTCTCCCCCTTACCTCCCTCCCCCACCCCCCCTTTCGCCTCATGATAGAAAATACCCCAAACCCAAGTACTTTCAGAGGAAGACAGAGCACAGGAAGTGATTATACTATCTAATCATCTGCCTGCCAGCAGTCAAATAATCTTAAATTGCATTGTTCTGTGATTTATTTCAGGATGGATTGTGGAAAGTCTATACTCACTTGATTTAATATCACTGTAAACTAAACATGTTGAATGTAGCCTGAATTAAGGTTCTGTTCTGAGGGCTACTGAAGGAAGGTAATTAGAGGTGCAATGCCAAACAGTGTTTGTTGATAACACTTGAAGCAACAACAACAAAAAATGGTTCAAACCCCATGTAAATTAAATTAAAGCCAAGATATTTCATTGGATAGTTTTTCATATGCTTTCTTGAGGATTACTTTTAGAACAGGACTTGTTTCAATAAGAGGAAATAATTAGGATATTATTACAAGTTTAAAAACCCCTCATAATTAGATAGGGATTAGTAACTTCGTTTTCATATGATTAACACAATAAAACCCATTTTTCCCCAAAGTAATCGGAGGCCTATTAAGCAACATGAGATCATATATCAAGGGGCCTTTTAGTAATTCAGCAGTTTGTAAAATTTCCACAGACTGAAAGCCTTCCACAAAACAGCTGGCTTCATTCTATCAAGAAAACACACAGTTCTGGGTGCATTTTTTTTTCAAGGTCTAGCACAGTCCTTGAAATCATACCATTTAATTAAGGATTTTTTTAACACAAGTAAGAAGTTGTGAACAGCTAGGGTAAAAGTGTGAACAGTTTCTCAAATACTATATCAGTAATGGAACTCTCTGCTCTTCTCAGTTTAGCATGGGCACTAACCCATCTGGTACCTCTGCATTTTAAGGTGTAAGTATCATCTCCTAATAATTTGCATACTTCAAGCTTACAAGTGCCTAGTTTTATGATATTTTGTTAACAAAATTGTGTTAAATACGTGATTATAATAAGCAGGCTAAATATGAAACGAATTCTTGATATATTTGCTCTTTGTACACAGATCATACACAATAAGTAATAAAGAACAGATGCAACATAAATTTAGTTTCGTGAGGTTATGCACTGGAATAATTCCCTAAACATTACCTTTTTAGTCTCCTTTTTTAGTGCTTTTGACTGCAGTGAAAATAGAAAATTGTTCCTTTTGTTGTTATTAAGTAGGGACATGATCGCCCATCCTGGCTTTTCTGCATTTTCTGCATATGATGCTAGTCATTGCAGCCAATGAGACCTTCAGACAGTAGCCATTATCTGTCACACTCCTGGACCAAAATAACAAATAACATGCCTGGAGGTGCTGTGTTTTGTGACTGCTAGTTTTCCCGCATGGCATATGCCTAGATAGACTCAGATGAGAGGTGATTGCACAAAACTGTGATTGTGAGATGACTTAGCAGAACCCGTGATGATGTCCTAATGGCCTCCTGCAGAGGGGAACAGGGGTAATTGTTTGTCAGGGGAAGGAACACATCTGTAAGGAGGCATCCTCTGCAAACCAAGCAGCCATGTGGAAAAAAGAAAGGGAGAATCATAGTGCAGCAAGGCTGCATTTGAGCCTAATAAAATGAATAACAAAAAGAGGTGAAAAATGAAACAAGGTATAAAATGACCATGTTAAAAAGCCTGTTACTGAATTGAAAAGAAAACGTGTTGTCTTCAGGCAGTACAGTACTTTTAAAATGATTAGGTAAAATTCTGGGATTCCCAGGAAGGAAAGGTACAGCAACAAACCCAGGAAAACTGAATGCATTCTCCCTCACCAAAATGGGCACAAAGCAACCAATTTTCCTACATATTCTTACTTGTAACAAGGTGGCTGGATAGTCACCAATCTTTTGGTGCAAAATTTTCTCTTTCCAACTTTTTAACCTTCCATTTAAATATTTACTTTCCATGTGATCACTGCACAGAAAACTGACTTGGTCCAAAAATCCTTTCCAGAGCAAAGCTTATTGGAATTGGGAAACCATCAATGTCAAGCCAGGCAATTAGGGTATCCATCACATCAGTGGGAACTTGCCTTTAATGTCAACTGGGGCAGAAACAGGCCCTTAGAGTATATTAAGGACTTCTTTCAGCATCTTCTATTTGATCAGAAATAAACTGCAGCAAACCAGCTAATTAATTGCATACAGAATGAATTCCCCAATCTTTTCAGCCTACATCTTAATTATTTATTTTCTAACTACGGAGCAAACATACTAATCTCAACAGAAGTAGTATTTACTACAAATAAATCAACTGACTATAGTTTCACTGACCTATAGGCTATAGGAAAGAGCCAAAATTCTTAAAGTTTCATAAAATCATCCGTTCTCTTTACTCCATTCACTACATCTTACCAATGGGCATCCGGGCATTATAATGCAGAAAAGCTCTGCTGTTTTGCTGGTGGGTTTTGGTGGGGTTTTTTTGGTGGTTTTGTTTTTTGGTTGGGTTGTTTTTTTTTGGGGGGGTATTGTTTTTAGGTTTTGTTCTCTTTGTCTTGTTTCATTTTGATGGGGTTTTTTTGTTTTGCTTTTTTTTTTTTTCCTTAATGATGCACACTAAAAATTCTGTAAAATAAGCAGAACATTAAATAATACCTTCTAATCAGATCTACCTGCAATCAAAAAAGCATCTATCACAAGTAATTAAATGAAATTTACTGATAGAATTGGACAAATAATAGCTCTTTTTGTTTTGATGCCTTACTTGGGTCAAATAGAGCTATAAAAATATTTCAAGAAGAAACCCCAAACTTACAGAAATCAAAGCAGCAATTACTCTGCACCAATCTGGAGTGAATTGCTTCATTTTGTTTTGAAATAAACTATTTTAAAAACCTTTTTCTACAAATGGAGGTTGATTTTAAAGAAGAAACAAGTCTCTGAAAAGTTAGTTTCATTTAAAAAATATTACAATGAAACATTTTGACAGATTCTAAAAAAATCAATATTCTCATTTTTCTTTTTTTTCCTGCCAAAATCATCCACTCCAATTACTCTAAATATTCAAATGCTCCTAATCGCTTAAAAAAATGCTACTTTGATGGATCTTATTTCCCTAGAACAAATGTTATTCAGTTCTATTTACAAACATTTGGCATAAAGTTTTAAGTTTAAGGATCTCTCTTCAAAAATACACCAAAGATATTCTAAAAGTAAAATAAGAACTTGAACTTTCACAAGTCATGCTGCTCTGCAAAGGAACAGGGGTTTGAGCACTATGCTATGCAATAAATTCAACACTGTGGGTAGTTTCATGGCACATGAGCTTATATTTTTCTATGGGAAAATAACAGGCAATATGGGAGTATCAGCTAAGCAACCAGAGACAGTACTGACCTGTTTGACCATCAGTTGAAATCAGCTTGATTCCACTCACACTGGATATTCTTCTTGAAGGGAAAAAAGGATGCCTGTTGGTCTTGTAACTACAACTATTCAAGAATCTTGTGAGAAAAAAAATGTACAGGTCATTAACATAGTGACAATATAATGGGTAATCACAAATTTATCCCAAATCTGTTTGAATGGGAAACTCGGCTTTCAACTAAACCAAATGGCCTTGGGTTAAGTATTTATTTACCAGGAAAAAAAAAAAAAAAAAAAAAAAAAAAAAAAAACAAAAAACAAAAAAAA
>JBAFWW010001499.1:0-13784 GCA_036873685.1 Agapornis canus | reverse complement strand
TGGGTGGCATGGTTTAGTGTGAGGTGTCCCTGCTTATGGCAGGGAGTTTGGAACTGGATGATCTTAAGGTCTTTTCCAACCCTGACTATTCTATGATTCTGTGTGAGACATGGTCCCCAGTGTGAGGACACCTGCCTTGGGAGGCAAGTGTCTTTCCATCCTTCCTAGTTTAGGCTCTCTGACTGTGGGGCAGCACAGTGGTGTCCATGCGAGGTGGCTGGGGTGTCTCCCCAAACCATCTGGTTCCTCTGAGGATGGCTTGGCCCTTGGAGCACCCTACCATAGACAGCTTTTGAGAGAAAAGAGCTGCAGGTGCTGTCTGTTGCTCCTCCCTGTCTGCTTGCCACCACAGGTAGGAGTGAATCCTGGTCTACATGGTCCTCTGCTCTTCCATGGCTCTCTTCTGTGTGCCTCCCTAACTTGAATGACACTGAGATGAAGCCAGAGGCCTTCCTGCAGCTGAAGGGCTTGGGTGATGATGTGTTTGTGAGGTGCATGTGTTGTTCCCTCTCGTGTCTTCCCTAACCAGTCCCCAGGTGCTGGGAGAGATCCTTGTGGTGGTGGTGGCAGGACACATAGTGTGGGATTAAAGGAGTGATCAAGAAGGAGGAAAGTCGGAGCTTGCTGGTAAGCTGAAGCTTTTGTATCTCACGCTCCATGCTCTGGCCACGGGGATGCTCTTAGATGTGACCTTGCTATAGAGCTGCGCAGGCAGGGACTTGGCTGAAGGCGGGTTTTTGGTGGACTGCCTTTCTCTGTCAATGGAGCCTGTTTGGAGAGGAGCTGGGTGTGCCCCAGACCGCTTCCTCCAGCACAGGAAGCCGTGGCGGGGGTCACGCTGTCCCTGGAGCTCAGGCACAGCCATCCTGTGGCAGCCCATGCCGGCAGTGCCTTGCGTCTCTTGCTCCTCTCTGCTCCACAGCATTCCCACCTGCTCCAGCAGCAGGGATTCATTCTGATGGAGTCTCCTTTTTGCGCGAGGGGAGCGCAGTTTGGCCGGTGTTTTGATGGGATGTGAAGCTGCAGATGTTTGCTCATTGATTAAGTTCTGCAGAGCTGCTGCTGCAGGAAGCAGCGCCAAGCACTTGGCAGAGCTCTGCACGTTGACGTTGTTCCTTCCTGCCCCCTTCCCGGAGCGAGCCCTTCCCTCTGTGACAGCAGCCCCGAGCTCAGCCTCTTCTGCCCTCCTCCTGCGGAGCTGCACTTCAGGCTGGCACCACTTGTTTTGGGGTGGTGGGCTTAGGTCCCACAGGCAGAGTCCTGTGAAGGGGTTCATGGATTGCCACAGTGGTCAGAGAAGGCAGGGTAATGAAGTCAGAAGTCTCTGTGGTTAGGATTTGATGAGGTTCACTGGCATTTTGTCTCCTGTCTCAGTGGAGAAGAGGAAAGCACAATTAAGAACTTGGTGAGGCCAGCCCTCCCTGAGTGCCCAGCTCTGGATCAGGATGGGACCTGAAGCCTCTTGAGAGCCCAATCTCCTTACTGTAGAATTCTCTTGGAATTCAGTCCTTGGAATTCTCTCTGGCTGTGCTGGCAGAGCTGCTTCACCTGGAGAAGATACCTGCTCTCGGGTTCTGAGTGTGCTCCTTGAACAGGAGCTGTGCTCCTGAATGGCTCCTGGCACACAAGTCTGTGTTTTGGAGATTGTTGCAGCACTCTTGTGTCTTGGCCAGGCTTCTGAGCCCATCTGGGTACTGAATGATGGGCTAGTGGCTTTGACATGCTAATGTTGCTCCCCTTTTGCCCATCTCCAGCTTTGCCTGGGGCAATGAACTTGCTGTTTTCTTGGACTCTAAAGCAAGGTACAGCCAGTCTGGGATGGGGCTGGCTAGCAACCAGCTGTGTTGGCTGGAGGGCTGGTGCTGCTCACCCCTTGAAGATGCTGAGGACCACTGGTGCTCTAGGTTAGCCCTTTGCAAAGGGATGGGAATAGAGACTTCCGCAGCCTGCCATTTCCAAGCAGCTCAGTGCTCAGTTATTCTAATCGCTTGTGAAAGCTGAGTGTTAATTAAGGGCTTTGAGTTCCTTCAGAAAACATGCACGTGTGACTCAAAAATTAGCCACTCAAAAATAGACACAGATGAGTTTTAGAAGGATGTGAGCTGATTGATTTACCACAGATGACGTTAGCCTGTAGCTCTAAGGTAGAAGTTCTCGGAGGCAAAGGTTTCCTTAGAAACATCAACAGGAGAGCTGCTGCACACTAGCGAGGCTGAAAGGTGATGCTTGAGAAGAAACAAACACTTTAAAGCCTTGTTCTAAAGGATGAAAGATGACTGCTGGGGAAGTTTACCTGCATAAGATACTGCTCTGCAAAGCACCCAGCCATGGGGTGGGCAGCCCCTGGGGTGCAGTGACAGAGGACAATGCTGCTGAGGTCCCTCACCCTGCAATATGTGGTTGTATGGGCTTCAAGCTCTATGGAGGGCTCTTCCTGCCTGGTTTGCTGCTATTCAAGGAGACCCAGCTGAACGCTGTGACATTCTTTGCTTTGGTCCTTCTGCCCCAAAACAGTGGCCACTGCAGCAGAGTTGAAGTGCCCTCCATTTATGATCTCAGGTGGATATCTCAGTGTGACTGTCTTTAGGACACAGTTCTCCCAGTGTAACCTCATCAGATGCAGGTTGGGGGTCTTCATCAGCCCTGTGCCAGTTACAAGGGGAAATGATGTCCCAGTAGCAGCATACTCATCCTTACTGTGTCTGGCTGTGAGCACAAGTGAGACCATTGTGCTGTTGGGGGGGCAATACTCAGGCAGGGAAGAAAACTCTGAGTAGGTCTTGCTGTGACAAATCTTTTGCTTACACAGGGGCTTTCACAAGAAAGGGAAACTGGAAAAAACATGTCTGTTCCTGCCAAAAAGCATTGCTCTGCCAGTAACTGGCCTCTGTTTTCTAGTGCTGCTCCTGTAAATAGTTGGTGTGTTGAATTAGGGCTTCCTGCTGTCCTCTAACCCATGGGCTTCTCCTTGCCCTGACCCTGGGGAGGTCTTCCTCTGCTTCTGACCTTGCTGTCTGCAGCCACAGCACTGACTCCAGTGTGTTCAGCATTGTAACTTCCCTTGAACCAGTATAGCTGTGCAGAGGGGTGTGAGCTCATGTGCTTGTGCATCCCTAGGAAGGCTGGGAAGTACTTGGTTTGTTAATAGAAAACTGAAGAGAGAGCAATTTTAACCATCTCAGAGAAGTGTTTTGCAATACTTACAGCAAGGTCTAGGTTTCAGGGCTATCCTTTGGCTATGGACCAGTCCAGTTCCCTCTGTACATCCTCAGATCCTCCCTCTGATGAAATGTGCACAGGCTCTTTGGCCATGTGTTGCAAGGCTTTGCTTGCTTCAGCTCCTCAGAAAATGCCATGTTATACAGAAAAGGCCACGTTTTAGGCTGTGTCTTGGTCATGTCTGTTCGGATGTGGAGTGCAGGGCTGGCTGCAGAGATGGCTGTGCTGCCAGCTCTGGTGGGAGAGAGCAGATGGGACCAGGTCAGGTAAACCAAGTCTGCCATTCCCATGGTTTGTCTTCCATCGGGATCCAGCATCTTGACTGTCAGGCCAGCATATGAGTCTGTGACACCGCTTGAGGCCAGGTTTTGCATCCTGTGTTGTAACATTCCCTGATGTTCCCCACATTCCTGGCAAGGAGACTTCTGTATTTGTTTGAACTGTTCCTTTGTCTCTTTGCAGAAGTGTGACATCCTTTAAAAGTACTTCTCAAAAAGCCTGTTGGCCTGCTCTCTCCAGCAGCTCCTGTTAACTTCATAAAGAAAGGGAGCCCTTGAGCTTCCACTCCAGCCCCAACACTGTCTCCTTCCAGTGGCAAGGGGAAAAGAAGAGAGAGGAAGGGTCGTAGGCTTTGCTCAGGTCATCTCCGTAAGCCTCAGGTCTGTGCTGTCTGGTTTCACCCTTGTTCTCAGGGTTTGCTCTGACCTCTAGGTTTTTGTGATGATTATGGGCTCATCAGCTGGGCCTGGACAGCACAGTCTGGAGGGTCCTGGGTTTGGAGGAGAGCTCTGGAGAAGGCAGAAGCCACCACAGTGGTCTTTGGGTTGCTGTCCTGCCTCTACCAATGGCCTCTTCTGTCCTACTGACCAGGGCGTAAGAAGGCAAGCTGAGGGTTGGGTGGGATATTTTGCAATGCTGAATCCCTTGTTAGGGGATGAGAAACCTATCATGTTTCCCACGAGGAACTGGTAACACTGGTGTTGAGGCCCATGGTGTGACCTAGTGGAATCAGTACAGCTTGTTACCAGCTGCGTTACGTTAGCCCTCCTTCTAGCCAGATGTTAGGGAAACTGGGAGAAGACCAGCTGGTGAAGAAGTAACAAGCCAACACACAGATCCCCATGTTGGGTGTTCTCCTGCCGCTGGGGCCCCCTTCCCTCACTTCTCTGGGCAGCAACTCCCCAAGACATGCAGGCAGCCCTTGGATGGGCTGTGCCAGCTCCCCCTTTCTCCCACAGGTGAAGGGGACAGTGGCACCAGGATCTCCTCTATGCCTCAGAAGGAGCTGTAGGTTCAGGGACCCCCTCAACCTCCTACCTGGGGCAGTATTTTAGTTTGCTCAGGATGAGGGGATGCTTGGCTGCCTCTCCCATCACATTGGAGACAGCTCTTCTCCCTCATCACCCACCTACAGATGTTAACTCACTGGAGACCCCAGAGACAGCTGCTGCTCTTTCATTGCAGCTGGAAATTACAGTCTGGTTTCCTTCTGTGACACCATGGTAGCGTTAATGACAGAAAGGCCTGGCCAGGGGGAGTGATGGAAGAGGCTTTTCCTGAGGAGAACTGGACCAAAATCCCTGTTGCAATGGGCAGGACATGTGTATGGCACCCTCCTGTGCCTTCCTGCACACTTCTGGGTGACCTGGTTCCAATGCTGCCATGGATATGGGTGGCACATGTCCCCTTGAATAGCCAGCCTTGCCCACCAGCGTCTCCAGCAGCCACCTGCACCATCACCTGGGTTTGGTGTCTGCTGCCATGTGTGCAAGGAAAGGTCTTTTTCACTGTAAAATACAGTGGTGGTTATTATTTGTTATCAGTTGGCTAAATCCACTGCTGGCTTTCAGCTTCTTTGCAAGGGAAGCGCTTTCTTTCAGTCCCGAGAGGATCAAAGACCTCTTGGTTCAGGGATTTTATTAACCTCCTATGCCAAAATAGCTTTAGTGGAGTGTGTGGACTGGGCAGCCAGCAAGGCACCCTCAGTTGAGGCACGCAGCCGGGCAGCAGCACTGTTGTTTCTGAGGCCCGGCACTTCCCTGCATTGCTGGGATGTGAGATCACATTTGGAAGTGGCTCTTGACTCCTCCTGCGTTGGTGGAAATGGTGCACATGGTGGCTGGTAACGCGGATGGCTGCTGAGATGCTCCCCATCTGCAAGGCAATGGCTGCTGGCAGCCGGACACCCTTGCTGTCATGTGTGTGGGTGTTTTCAGGCTGCTCCTCTCCAAGGTTTGCTTGCAGATGTATTTACCAACCCTCTCCTCTCAGCTGTCCCCTTCTGCGCTTTGGACCTAGGATCTCCCCTGCCAGGTCCCTCTCAGCTGAGGGGATCTCACAGCTCATTCTGTAAGCTATTGATGCCAAAAAGCATCGACTCACGGAAGTGCAGTTGCAGAGAATGTGCTTTTCATTATGGAGATTAATCCCATGTCAACCAGAACCTTCTCACTTGGACCACGCTGCTTCCCTCTGCTTTGGTCTGCTTGAAAAGGTCAGACGAATCCTGCCTGCGTGGAGGGAAGGAGCACTCCAGGGCAAGGCAAAACACTGGTTCTCCTGTTTGCTAATTCATTAGCATTAGTATTCATTAGAAAGTAGAAAGAACATGAATTAGTAGAAAGTCAGGCAATCAAGTCTAGATGTCTTGGATAACAGGTGCTCATGTTACTGTCCCTGAACCATCTTCCAAAGCTTTTGGTCCTCTGGTGTTTTGAGGCACTGAGAAATTCCTGGTGGATCAGCCTTTGCTTTTGCAGTCTGCCATCTCCTGTGGATGGGAAAGGCTGCATTCATGTGTGCTGTGAGTGGTGTCAGCTCTGCACTCCACAAACAGCCAAGAGGAGCCCTGAAGCTGAGGTTTATGGTCACTGCTTTAACTAATCAACACCTGATGGGAGTAGAAAGGGGGTTTTGGTGATAACCATCACTCCCCTCCAAGTTGGTCCTGCTTCCAGCTCCTTGTGCCAGCAAAATGCAGCCTTGTGGGAAGTTTCACACTTGAGCATCTCAGTACCTGATTTTCCCACTTGCAGTTGAAAGCCGCATCCACCTGATTGGAACTGGCATCCTGGCGGTGGCCAGGGCAAGCCATGGGCCAGGACAAGGACAGGAATGCCCCAGCCACAGGAGGGGGCCTCAGTCTCATCCTGTCGCTTGGGCAGGGCTTAGAGGGAGCTGGAAGCAGTTAAGCAACGTGCCTGCGTGCTTGTGCGCTCTCGGGCTTCCTCCCGCGCTCCCCACCAGCTCCCACCCCCGCTGCTCCGACAGTTGAGCCCTTTGCGCGGCCGGGGATGTCGTGTTTGCTGCGAAAGGGAGGCTCGATGGCTGTCCCTGCGGGCAGGGTCAGAGGGGGCAGCTTTGATTAGCTGGGTACAGCCAGACTGCGCGGAAAAATCGGAGACCTCCATCCGAGTGCCTGTGGGAAGGTCTTTGGCTGGGAGCGCTCTCTCCTCCGTGGATGGTGCTTGGGGGGGGGGGGACGGGGGCCGCCGCCCCCGGGGGGGGCGGTTGTCCTGCTGATTTTTTTCTTTCCATTAACCCACGTTTTCCAATGAACAAAGCCAGGATTAACAGCTTCTGCCATGGTAAGTGTGCTTGTGTCCCAGCTTTCTGTTTGTATCAGGAGGCTTCAGGCAGCAAGCGCCTTCTCAGGGGAGATGGGAAAGTCTGTAAAATGACCTTTCTTTTCTTGTTGGAGATTTCTTGAAACCAGTGTTTCCTTTGCAGCAAGTTCAGTTTGCTTTGGCTCTTGTGCCGCAGGGTGAAGGAAGGGTTAGGGGCGTCATTTGTTTTGTTGTTAAGTTTTTCTTGCCTTTCCTTGAAAACCAGACCAGGCTGTCCTTTACCTCTGTTTTTGCTTCCTTGCAGTGATCTGTAGCTCCTACCCTGACAGAAGCATTGCCTGCTTGGAGAGGGGCTGCAGCGGGGCACGCTGTGAGCCCTGAGCCCCTGGTGCAGTACAGCACTGCTGGTATTGAGTTTGCAGCTGTGCGTGGTAGGAAGGAGAAGGGAAATGGATGCGGGGAAGTACAGGCTGGGTTCAGTCGCATTGTGTGTGGCTTTCCTTTCAAGTCCCTCTGCTCCCCGCTTAAGATGCAGAAGGCATAGGAGATCTGCAGCCTATTTAATATTTGGGCTTATTTCTCACAGGGTAAGCCAAGCCGGTGAAAGCGTGGTGGCCGCACGGCATGCCAGCTCCTCCTAATCCTTGGTTGTTTCCTGAGCCCAAGCCAAAATGCCTTTCCATGAGCCTGACCCCTGCCTCCTGCCAGGCAGCAAGGGTGGTTGGGGTGGCAGCCGGCACTGGCACTGGTGGGGAGTCATGGAGCATGGTGATGCTGGTGCCAGCCATGCCCAGGATGTGGCATTGCTACCGATGCTGATTTACTTAAAAGCAGTTGTAAGTGAGAGAAAACAAAGGCATGGGGAGGAGGGGAGGGAACTTCAGGGCTGCGAAGGGCAAACTGCTGGATGGGGGGGACAGTGTTCCGCAGGAGCTTGTGGCTGCTGCTCTGTGAGCAGAGTGGGAGCAGTGCTGGTGGGTGCAGCAGAAGGGACTTGTGACTTCATACTGAGCCCTTCAGTGGTGGGAGAGATGCCCTGGGCAGGGTGCATGTCCTGCCCCCGTGTACACAGACCTGTGTTTGCATGAGAAATGTTACTCTGTTGGGTGTTTTAAACCTAGGGTTTGGGAGTTTTTGTCATTGTTTTATGCCTTGATTTGTTTTTATCTCTGGAAGGACTGCAGGGATGTGTCCCCATTGGGGAGGAGGCTCTATGCAGAGCACGGGGGCTGTTCTATAAATGTACTTTCAGCGTGCTCTTTGCAGGTATTGTGGTCATCTGCACACGCAGGACTTTGTGCTGTTAAAACCCAGGGTTTTGCAGAGGTCTTTCTGACATGGGGTGGGATTTTCACACCTTTGATGGTGAGTGTGTGCAGGTGTCAGTGCAGAAACGCTGAGTACCTTTGCTCACACAGCTCCTCTGACCAGCTGCAGATGCAGGGACCAAGACAGAGCCTGACCAAGGCGAATGCCATTATGCCATCCTGAGATTGGATTGGTTTATAATTCTGTACAACATGGAAAAAGCTTCAGGAAGACCACAAGGAAATGCTGCCCCATGGAGTTCCTCTGGTAACATACACCTGTGTGTATTCTAAGTAAATGCAAAAATGCAGGAGGAAATTCCCTTATGTATTAAGCAAGTCATTATTTAAGCAAGTCTAGATTTAAAAGCAGGAGCTGAGGGTAGTTCCTAAGCATGCAGCATGTAGTACAGGAGAGAAACTGCAGCCAATTGCATTGACTGGAGATGCGAATGTGTCAGCTGCAAGTGTTGGTTTATAGAATTAAGAGCTCTCTGCAAAGAAGAGAGCTGCTGTTGATTCTGGCTTTTTAGCAAAACTATTGCCATTTTCCTTTGTCTTGACCTTCTTTGGCCTTCAATGATGGCTTGTGTTGGGTCTTGCATTGCTTGTGGTGTAAGTGCTGTGGCAGAAGCAGCACTGGGATGCAGTTCTCTGGGCTTCAACCTCACAACATGCTGCAGGTGGGGATAGACTGAGGACGCATCATTTTGTTGGTGCTGGACCTAATGCTTTTCCAAGCAACGGGAACATGGGCTCCTGTTGTTGTGCATGTAAAGAAATGCACGGTATCTCCCCTCCTCGTGAGGGAGGTGCGGTTTTGGCCTGTGTCATTGCCAGATGGCAAATGCTGTGCCCCAGCGCTACTGGGGTGGTCAGGTGGAGAGCTTGGGCTGGCCCAGCAGGACGGCGTCTGCTAGTCCAAACAAAGTGTGTGTGTGTGTGAGATCCAGGGCATGATCAACAGGAAAGCAGCAATGCAGCTTTAGAGAGGGTGGGATAACAGCATGGGCAAGATCAATCAATTTTCTTCAGCATCTGAGCAGCTGTTTGCATCTTGCTTCTTGATGCTTCTCTTCTGGGTTTCCAGTAGCAGAAACAAGAGCACCATGCCACCACAGCCACCTGAGCACTGGAAATGTGTGTAACGTATGCAACGTACATCCAGTGCTCTTTGTGCCCGCTGCAATTGTCTTTGGGGCAGGCTGACCGTTTCTCTGTGAGTGCTGCTCACTGACTGCAGGCCAGGGCTGGTGGAGCACGTGTGCAGGGAAGGGGGAGCTCAGATGGACCTGCAAAGCTCTGCCTTTCTGTCCCATGGTAGGGTGCTATCCCTTTCTCAGCTGTTTGGGGTTGTGCTAGGGTTTTGTGGTGTTCTTCACTTGGTATCGGGTAGTGACCTGCAGTGCGGTCACTCTTGCCAGCCTTGCTTGTTTCTGCTGGGCAATTCATCATGCAAACCCCTTCTTTTAACCAGTATTTCCATTGGGAAGCTTCTCACTGTTCCATGCACACAGATGGACATTTATAGAGATACAGGTGAGATGCAGGCAGCTCTGAAGGGTAAATGTCTGAAATGTGTAACTGCTGCCAAAGAGAAGACAGCAACTTCACCCCAAGTCTGTGTCTGGGTAGAGGCAGTGCCGGCACTGACAGACCTTCTCAGGGTGGTGCTTAGGGAGGGCTGGAGCTGGAGGCCCTCTCTCCCCTGAGCTTGCTTTGCCATTGCCTTCTTCAGCTGTGGAAAGCATGCTTGCTGCTGGGCTCTCGGGTCACAGGAGCGGATGGGCTCCTGCCCTGTCTGTTGTTCCTCTGGGGTCAGAGCAGATGCAGAAATGCAGGTGGGGGAGGCTAGGAGCACAGATCAGGGTCTTCACCTTCCTGGTCCTTTGTTTCTGCTCCTATCCGTGCCCTTTGCATCCCCTTGTTCTCATCAGACATCTGCTCTGCAGCTGCAGTGCTCACACACAGGACACTTAACCCCTGAGCTACTGCCATGCTCGTGCTTCTGGGGCAGCATGAAGCTGAGGGCCAGGAGGAGGGGTCCCAAGGTGACCAAAGGTGCTGCAAGACTCTGAAGGGCAGAGATGCCTCTGGGAAGCAGCCATGTCCAGCAGACACCATCCCCAGCAACCCTGCTGGTTTCTTCCCTCCAGCAGCAGGTTCATTTGGGTCTGATGTGGTTACTTCAGCGCTATCTTGCAGTCTTTATGAAGGACAAAAAAGGTTGCAAACATGAATTTAAGTTGATCCAAGCAATGGTTGTGGCCACGGTGCTGTTCACTGTGCAGATGGGATGCAGCTCCTGTGTCCAGCCTGGAAAGGGAGAAGCGACTTTTAGGCAAGGTGTGCTGCACTGCCAAACTCTGGCATTGCCCTGGGCTTCCTTGTGCTCTTATGTCATGTTTCTGCACTGCAAAGCACAAGGTTATGCTCACTTTGGGTGCAAAGAGCTGTTTTAACTTTACTTAGAACAAACTAGAAGTGGCACAAGACTACTGTTAGGCTCATTTGCAGGAGAGGAAACCAAAGCTGTTGCTTGCAGTTGATAACCGTGGTTACATGCAGCCCTGGGGCTGAGCCGAGATATGAGCAGGGCAGAGATAAGGCAGGGAACCCAGCTCCAAAACAGGGGGGCATCTGCTGGATGGAGCCTGGTTTTTTAGCTGGAAGCTTCATTTGGACAATAGACCAGCCAACTTGTCCAGTATCCCAGGGCCTTTCCTTACTGTCCACACTGAGGGGTTGCTGGGGTTTCCAGCCTTGCTGCCATGTGGACCAAGCAGGACACTGTGAGCATCAGCCACAGCCAGGTATTGTCCAGGGGCGACTGGGAAGGAGGGAAAGGTACTGGGCTGGTGGCTGGAGGGCATCTGGGAGCAGAGGAGCTTGCGGTGACATGTGGAGGTGGTGCACGAGGTATTCAGGAACCTAGTGGCTTTGGTTTCCTTGCCCTGTGGGTGGCCAGATGGTTTCCTCCATGGGTTGTACCAGCCTGTGCTTGGGTACCCACACAGACACCAGCCTACAGTTCCTGTGCTATCTGTAGGCTGGATTTTACCCTCAGATGTCCCTTGCCTTCATTTGCACCATACACTGGCTGTCTGGGGCATGAACAGGCTGTCCCCTTCTGCATGGTGCTGTCCCAGGGGAGCGATGCCCTTGGGAGCAGGCAGGACATTTGGGGGCTGGAGGTGTGAAGGCATTTGAACCATTCCTTGTTGGCGATGTATCAGTTCCCCAAACTTGTGAGACCTATTTACTGCATGAAGGTTAATTATGGAAACCTGCTGCATCTGGGCGAGTGTCCAACAGCATTTCTCATTCCTATCTGTGTGCCCTGTCTGTGCTGGTGGCTTTGAAACCTTTGCGGTTTGCTGGATGGTGCTGGGAGCTGGCCGGGCTGGAAGCAGATAACTGGTATTTATGGGCGCTGTGTGCCAAACCGTGTGTGGATGGAGGATGCCCATGCCTGTGTGAAACTCAATGCACCTCTCCTGTTGTGAAAGCCCAGGTTGGTGCAAGCAGCAGCACCAGCACAGCACGGGAGCTTCCTCTGGGTGCCTCTCCTGAGCATCCTGGAAGGGGAGAGGTGCCTTTAGACAGGTCCAGATTTGGCTCTTTATGTGTTTGGCTCTTGATGTGTTTGGGTGATGCCCCTTTCAGATAGGCAACCCTGATTAATGTAAGAACCCTGTATTGTGAACAGAGCTCATTCCTCTTTCACTGGCAATGCCCTGGCCTCAGTAACTTTAGCAGTAGTAGGTATATGTGTTTCCCATGGGAAACTTGTTTCAGCTCCTCACTTTTTCAAGCAATGAAGTCACAGACCCCTGGGTTTGGGAGATGTGTAGGGATTTTCTATCAGTTCTGTAAAAAGCAGGCAGCTCCTTCTGTTTACAGACTGGGAAGGGAAGCGGGGCTCCGCTTCTGCATAGCCACTGCTGTAAGCAAGTTCATTTTAAGGTGGGATGGAAAGAAAACACTCAGGAAAGGAAAGGAAAGGAAAGGGGAAAGAAAGGAAAAGAAAAAGAAAAAGAAAAAGAAAAAGAAAAAGAAAAAGAAAAAGAAAAAGAAAAAGCATTCCTTGTGGCAGCTGGAGGTTGGGAGCTCCCGCCCACATCTGCCGGGCAGCTGGAATCATGGCTTTCCATTAGGTAACACAGGGGCGATTTTATGATGTGGTTTGCTTTTCTCACACTAATTGGCTGTGTGGGACTTTTCCTGGGGAATTTGGAAGCTCGCTGTGGGAAGCTGGGATCCTGGGGTGTGACTTCTCCTTTTTTTAGTCTTGATTTCTAAAACAAAAGTGCAGAGCCGGGGCTCTGGGAAGCGGCTTTCCTGCCTGTAACTGCGCTGGCCTCCGGTGGAACAGCTTGCTCGTTACAGAGCTTTTATTGCCTCTCTGGGGCTTTTCCCCATCCACGCCTGTTCCGGGTCAGTGGTGGGGTAGATACAGCCCCAAAAGCGTTTGAGGGAGGGATGTCAGGCTCCAGACATCCCATGGCCAGGAGCCATTCCTGTCAGAGCCACCGCAAACCCGGTGCAGATCTCACTCCCACCCACACTGATGTGTGTTCAGTGACTGTGCAGGGAGATGACTGGGGGAATTTTGCCCTGTTTTCCCACTTTCATGTTGAGTTTCATCCTTTGCTTCCACTTTCACTGGCAAAATGAGAACCCCTTTGTGTCTGGCATACACGACTCATGCCGCTGCTGGCTGGCTCCATGGCTGTCCATGCACAGGGGATGTTTGGGCTCCTCTGAGCTTGGTGTGTGGTGAGAAGGTGGCTTTGTGGGATTTATCCTCATTTCTTAGGGAAGCGTGGGCTCCGTGCATGTTTATGTGACTGTCTGCTGGTGTCTACATGCCTGCTCCTCCCACAGCACAACTGGAACGGGATCATTTCCCTCAGGTTTAAACTACAGATCTCAATGATGTTAAGATGATAGAAGCTTGTGAAAATTGCTTGCTGCTCAGACCCTCTTCCTGGCCTGGCTGAGGATGGGTGCAGCATGCAATGAGTCTTTATTAGATACCAGAGAGTCCGTATGCCTGGAAACACACGCATTTTCCAGCTGGACATACAGGTTTCCCAGTTGGAAACCCATCTCCATTGCTGCTCCTTGTGTTTTCTTTAACCATCTTGAGGCAGTGGAGGGTCTTCAGGCAATGGGCCTGGGGGCTTGGGCTGGATTTCCACACAGGCACTTGTGCTGCTGGCTGTTCAGTGTAGGTTTGGGCCCCCAATTGCCCTGTCCTGGCCATGGAGCTCCCAGGGAGGTGGCAGAGAGGGCTGGAGACCCCATGCAGAGCATCCAGCCATGGCCCTGATGTGGTTCACCACCCATTGGTGTGTTCAGGGGGAGTATTGCCTGCCCATCCTTTCCTGCACTTCCCTGGGAAAGCACGTCTGTGGGAAGGGCGGTGGGAGGAGGAAGCTGCCTGATGGCTCCGTCCAGGACATGGACACTTGGAAACCTTTTCTGTGCCAGGGCTGTGACATGGGGAGGGCTCCTGCCTGGCTGGGCAGAGCCCCCTGCCCTCAGTGGGTTCGGTCCCTGCTGTGTAGGGCTCCGGGGGGATACAGGGCTCACTGCAGCGGTCAAAGCCTTGGACCCAGCTCCAAAACAGGGTGAGGAGGGAGGGAGGTACGGCCCCCCTTGCCTTCCCCTGCGCTGGGAGGAGGTG
>JBAFWW010001490.1:1230-42152 GCA_036873685.1 Agapornis canus | reverse complement strand
CCCGGTGCCGGCGGTTTGCGCTGTCCTCGGTGTGAGGGCGGGCAGCGAAACACGGGTGCGAGCCCTTCGGTGACCTGCGCTTCCTTTGCAGGCAGTGGATAACTTGCTCCGGTGTGGGATATGCTTCGATTACTTCAGCATTGCCATGATCATCCCACAGTGTTCACACAACTGTAAGTACAGTGTAAAGAGCACTTACTTAGTTAAGAGTTACTTACTGCACTGGAAGGGCTGTAAGTTTCTTGCTTTGCAGGGCTCACTCTATCCTACTGCCTCCTGTACTAACTTCAGGAGTACTACGTTCATAGAAGTCATCACAAAACTGCTACTTCTTTTCCATTGTAAATCTGTGCCTCCTGTCCGTGGTTAATGTGTTTTATGGAAGGACAGTTAATACATCCCTATTGACTTGATGGTTGCAGTTTAAATGTACTTGAGTTTTATAAAACATTGCACAGAAACAGCAGTTCTAATAAAAATTGCTTGAGTCAGAGCCAAGGTTAAATGGGGCTTTTGTGGCAAGTCAATACAGGGGTGGCGAGGTCATTCTTCCCTTTATCCTGTGACTTTATGGAATTCTGAATCAATGTATTTCATATAAATACACGTTGCCTTGTGTTCCAGGGAGTGTGTCTTGGCCCTGTGACTTCAGGTGATTCACTTAACAGATCAAGGCAGTCAGCTATGGCTGAAGAAGGTGCACTCAAAGAAATTTTGAGGGAATGGTTTCATCTTCACACATCTTTCCCAGGAAACCCAAGACTGGAGAGCAACCTTATGGGCCCTGTGGGCCAGCAAAATCCTCTTGCACCTTAGCCAAGTGACAGAAAAACTGTAGAAAAATGTCTCAAAAATGAGTTTTCTCCTTTAGAATTTCAGAGGCAAGTCATCGTTTGAACATTTATTGTTGACTGGTGTGTAGAGCACAGATTACCCATCCTTTATTTCCTTTATGAAACATATAGCCAGCACTGACATTTGCCGCCGAGTGAAAGCTATAAAGCAGGCAGCAATCTTTCCTTGTGCAGTTACAGCCTTCTGACAGCACCAACACTTGTCGTCTGGATTAATGCTCTTAAACACCACTTATTCCTACAATTCTTCATTTAACTATCTTTCATAACATCTTGAGGGTGGAACAAAATGCGAAGCTGTATGGCAGACAGCATTAAGTGTTATGACCAAAATTTTCCATGCTGCTCTGTCTGCCTCAGGCTGATAACTGCTGGAATGTGGTAGCGAAGCAGTTTTCTGCTAGTCAGATTAGGGGGAAGTTCATTGCCTTTTCTCATGTTCAAATAAATGTTATAATTGTTATGTTCAGAAACTATAGCACTTCCTCTTCCTTACATGAAGGAGGGCATTGTAGTTGGGCAATGAAATTTAGTTTAGCTTGGAAAAGCTATCATGTTGAAAACAGCTTATCTGTGGTGGGGAGCACTGATAATTTTCCACGGTAGCTGGTGGTAGAGCCTGCCTATGACACAGCTGAGTTCAGACGCTTTGACTTTGAAAAGACACACTTAATTCCACCCTGAAAATTACAGAAAGCCTAAATTTTCCATGATAAATCAAGATTTCTTGAAGTATTTTCTACTCTATTTTCTCTGTGTAATCTATTCTATCCATTGGCATTGTACAGTTGGAGCAAAAAGCCTTCTGCCATTAATGAGTAATTATTTGTCAACAGATAAAAATGAAATACATTTGCTTTCAAAATCTTTTTGTGTCTCTCTTAATGGTTTCATCACAGGGCTTCTAGGCACATCTATAATCTGTTTGTACCGATAGCCCCTTGGAATTCCTCCTCTGCTCATTCAGGTGGCAGGGATTGTTCTTAATGGTGGTTGTTTAACTTTCACAGTGCTTTGGATTGTATCTTTAGTGACAGAATAGGTGTGCCGCTCCTATTTCTTTCATACATAAAGAGCACCTGAAGATGAATGCCTTCTCTAATATGGACATCTCCCCAGGGTAGAATGAATTGTGATCCTGAGATTTCTTGAACTTTCAGTCTGGGAGGACAAGTTTGATCAGCACATGCTGAGCTGGTGAAAGAGGTTATTCCTGCCTGGCTGCTTCTTGTGGGCATGACTGCTGGCTTGGGGATGTGGAAGTGTGTTTCTTCCCTGCAGAACCCAGGCAGCTGGAACCAGTCAGGGGCTGGTGGCTGGCGGTGGACGAGCTCTGCATTCTGTTGTCTCTGCCATCAGGGCACTGCCCTCCAGCAAGGGATGATGCTGGTTCTGGGAGCAGCCACCAGCCCCAGTGAATGTGCTGAAGTTGGGGCCTTTATCCCCAGCACAGCTCTGGGTGAGTGCAGAGTGTAGCTTGGCAGGCTGGCAGGGGAACCTGGTTATGTTTGGCTTGCTCATAAAGAAGTGGCTATAGCTGCTGGAGTGAGCTCCTTTTGTCACCCATGATTTTCCTTTCTTTAAATCCATTGAAATTACTACTGTGCTTCCAGCTAAGCAGGTTTCAGAATTGCTTGCTCACTTAAAAAAACACCAACCTATGGTATTCAGTGTGTGGTTTATAAATTATGGCATTACTGACTTTTCTTGTGCCAAGCTTGTTTTATTCCTCTTTCTTCTCACAACCTTGTTACTTCCAGTTTAAACTCCAGACATTGTAACTTCCTGGCAGCAACTTGTATGCTTTCATTCTATATCATTGAGACCCAGTGATGCTCAGCTTAAATTGGTACTTTGGGATTCTCTTTTGTGTACTGAAACACAGTGCTATGGCTGAGTCTTGTAACTAGTTTGTTAGATGCAGGTTTAGAGGTGGGTTTGGTCTGTTGGAGCAGATGAAAGTGAACTTTGTAGCACCATTTAATTTCCAGTGTATGTGCCACCTACAGTACACAGAGACCTGTTTTGTTACCCCAGGAATGGCAGGCTGAGTCCTGTACCATGGTGGGGCCATTCCTCCCTAGGAAGAGAAGAAAAGGAACAGGGTAGAGAATTGTCTGGCTGTTGTCTTCTTTGCATGGGCCTAGAGCCAGCCCTAAGCACAACATTAAGGCTAAGAGCTTGTGTGATTTATTATCCTCAAACATGTTTCAGCTGCCCTTGGCTATGAGCAGGGATGGTTGCAAACAGAGGTCAGTCCTGCTACTTACCCAAGGTGACTGGGTGTCAGATGCTTTCTCTTTTTTGAATGGGTCTCTCCCTCCATATCACACCTTATATATAATGTAATTTTTGAGTATTTAGATGTATTTGTGGTTTTAAGTGTTAAATTGGTGCATTTATGCTTCTGCTGCTTCTCTGACTCCTTCACAGAGGGTCTTTGTACTGTACCTGCTTAGGTAGCTGTTGCTAAGTGTGTTAAGTGCTAAGACCCTGTCCAGTAATGATATAGTAAATGAATAGCTGTTTTGCTAGAGTGTGATGAGACTTTTCATATCTTGAAGTGGCATGAAAGCTTACGGATAATTAGAGAAAGTAGACTCATTTCAGGAATTTACTGTGACAAAATGAAGCTTATGGCATAATTCACCAGTCTATTGAAGCATCATGTGATGATGATTAAACTTGCTGTTCCAGGGAAGCATTTAAGTGTTAAAGAAATGAAAGTAAACATCTGCTATTGACAGAGATACTGAGATTAAATGTGGAAAGATCCTTGCATAAAATACAGATTGGCTTTTATTTGCTGCTGTCTTGATTTGATGGAAGAGTGGTCCATTTTCAGTATTGATGTGTTGTCTAATAGTTTGCATATGTTGTACAGAAAAGAAAATCCAGTAAGGATGTTGAACCGAACATTGGGAAAAATGCCTCCTAATAAATCTTTTATTTCCTTTTTCCAGATTGTTCCCTTTGTATACGCAAGTTTTTGTCCTACAAAACTCAGTGCCCAACATGCTGTGTGGTGAGTGTTTGGTTTTCTTTTCCTCGGCTTGTTCTCTGTTTATTTTCTGGTGGATTTCAGGAGCTTTTTTTCCTTTGGGCTATGCTAAATAATGAATTCAGGTCATATATTACCACCTTTTCCTTTGGTGAGCAGCCCTTTAGGCAAAGTGTGGTGCTCTTGCAACAGGAATTCTCCTGTTTCAGCTACTCTTATGTCAGCATAGGCAGAAGTAGATGGAGCATCGAACCTGGGTTTTGACTCAGAGCTGTGTGCACAGTCTGTCACAAAACATTTAACATTGCTTCCTAGTTTATTAAAGTACATCACTGTTTAAAACATGAATGCTCAAATTTAAGAACTTAAGTTTTCTGTGGCCTTGTTTCATCTTTCCAGGAGTTTTGGAACTGCCCACAGAGCACCTAGTCCTAAAACTCACAAGTGTAGCCCTTCTGGGGATGAGAGGACTGTGTCATACACCAGGGAGAGGAGGTGTTTGCCAGGAGAGTTAGCTTAAATGTGGAAAGCACTAGAGGCAGGCTCAGGCTCCTCTGCAGGTGGCTGATTACTGCAATCAGAATTGGAGGCCCGGTTTTGATTAAAGAACACAGAATGCAATTTATTCGAGGCCTTAATCTAACTTTTCATCTTAAACCAGTTGGGCTTTATTGAACTTCTAAAAATGGTAGGCTACCTAAAACTAATGAATAGCGCTTCAGGAATATTGGCAAAATATAAGTGATTTTCAACTGTGTTTCTAAAGAATGAACCAAGCTAGATTTTTCAAGAGTGGCAAGCAGATCTGTTTGTAGCTTTGCCAGTTTCCAAACATTCAAACAAGTGCAGAGGACATTTTACTGCTGTCTTCTTAAAAATCACAGGTATTGATATGAGCAAGACTTATAAAAGCTTTGAAACAAAAGGGAGCAGAGAGATAAAAATCAGAAATTATATAAAAAGAATTAATTGAAAGCTCAAAGCCATCTCATAATTCATATTTTCATTCAGTAATCCCAAGATTAACATTTCCCTTCATCAGTTTTCAGGCCTCATTAAGGTACTTATCACATTCGTGGGATCCTTGGTTTGGTATTCAGCACAATTAGACTGGGCCATGATAGAGAACTGCTGGAGACTGGGTACACTGGATTTTGTTGCTTTAGCTTTATGCTTCATTTTTATCTGTTTCCTGTCATTTCCCAGACTTGCAGTTCTCAGGCAGTTATTTTAGGTTCTTTTCAGGAAAAATGTTTATTCTTTATGCATCTTCATTCACACAGCAGTTTAACAGAGATAGTTGAGGCATTGATCAGAGAAACAGACTATTGATCACCTGAACGTTTTCTGGGTCTTGTTATTTTCACTGTATTTGAAGGCTTGTTTGTTATTTACCCCCCCCCCTTTCCCTTTTTAATAGGCAGTCTCAGAATCTGACCTGAAAAATAACCGGATATTGGACGAACTAGTAAAGAGCTTTAATTCTGCAAGGTAATCTCTAATTTTATGTACTCTCCCTCTGGTTTGGCAGCTGGATAGGTATGACTTGCTTTGTGTGAGCAGGCTCTGGGTCCTTGTACAGGAGGAGAGCGAGGAGCAGTGGGAGAATTGAGTGGAAACACTGTGGTGTGACAGAACTGATGTCAAAGACCAATGTTTGTCCCTTTGGAAAACTCCTGCAGTTTTCTGACTTAAGGTTACTATCCACTCGGGTGATGCTTGGGGATTGTGTGAGCTCATTTTGATTTTACTTCCGGTTAGGTGCTATGTGAAGTTGCTGTCTCCCACACACAGGAAGTTGAGCATGTGTGTCAAGGTTCTCCAGAGGTCCTTCTTATGTGTGTAGGGGGAATTCTGAACAGAAAGGTTTTGTTCAACTTTCAAGAGAAGCCTCTTGGTGTATTCCCATCACTAGATCGGAAAAATGTAGGTATTGGGTGAGCTTTACTGGGTAAGAGAAGTAATATGGAGTGTTTTGCTTTCACCTGCATTTCTTAACCTACCTTTCTGTCAGCTTTTAATTAATCTGTGATCTCCCCATCTCTTTCAAAGAGAGTAAAAATGACTTGGCAAACACTACAGTAAATATATGGGATTTCTTCTGTTATATTTGTTTGCTTTTGATTAGAAGCAGCTCAGTGATTTGCTGGGTATTTTGTAAGTATTCCTGCATCTCTAGGAGAGAAATACACTAAGAGGTTTTTCGCTGAAATGAACTTGGAGCTTGAAGTCAATACAATTCTTGGCTTCATATGTGATAGGAAGTGTAGTTTAGTTTATGGCTTTGTTTCTTGAGAGAGTTTCTCTGTCATGAAGATCTAATCTTCTGTATGACCACTATTAGATTGAATTGATTTTATTTGATGAATTTAAATTCTATAGTTCCATTATTCTAGCTTGAACTCTATCTTTGGTGTTCCCTAGTGATAAATGGATTACTATATATTTTTTTTTTTGGTAATGTCTAATTTTGTAGGGAACAAGTAGTGCTGACTTGGATGCATTATGATATTGAATCTTAAATGACTGCTTTAATGGATCAGTATAAATCTTACCAGTCAGCGTAGCTTAATAACCCTTCCTTTTGTGACTTGGAGTTCAATCAATTTCTCAACAGAGAGTTAGATCAGTCAGACACAAACCATAGTGTTCTGTTCTGTGCAGGCTGGGGTAGGTGGGAGTCAGTGCAAGGTTCTTTCTGGATCTTGGTAAGAAAGGCCCAACTACTGATGGCTTACTAAGAGAACTGCTTTAATGAGACAGACTCATAAAAGGATTATAGATAACAAGTAAATCTCATGTTGCTTCAGATGCTGGGCAACCTGTGTTTGTGCCTTTCTCAGCTTGGGATTGCATTTACTCTGCAAGTGGTCTTGAGTTTGAGGGGAACACTGCTTGTCTGGAGAGGGTTATGTGATATAAATATCGTTAAATCATAAGAGCATTGTTAGTTTCTGCCTTGGTCATGGTGGTACAGCTCAAATCTTCTGTCTCCTCCTCTCCTTCCCCATCTGCCTTCTTTCCTTTTGGCCTTTCCCAAACCAAATCCAGAGTCTAGAGATTGATTTTTGGAACTTGCCAGGCTCTTCAAGTCCATCCTCACTTGCCTTTGAGCCTCAGGTATTTTATAAAAATTAGGCCTTAAATCTTTTCAGTACTTCACAAAATGCAAACACACTTCTTAAATCAAGCCTGTAGGGAAAGAAAATGTTAATGCTGGTAGTACTCAGCAAAGTAGCTGTGTTGTAAGATCAGCATGTGCATGGAATGGAAATCATTCTAAACAGACTTGAGTGTTGATCCCACTTATACTTTAGCTCCACGTTTAGCTTATGCACAAGTGTTTGCAGAATTAGAGCCTTTGTGGTCATCTGTGCTTGGTAAGCGTTGTCTCAGAGTTCTGCTTCCTCCCTGTAGAAGTGGTGGACTCTGATGTTTCCCAGTAAAAGTGAAGATGTTGTATTGTTTGTTATGACCCATTAATATTATATCCTGTGTGGAAGGGTAGAGGAGCATTCCACATTGCTCTGCCCTTGTGTTTGGGTACACACAAAGATGCTGAGCAGTGAAGGAGTCTAATCGATTATTACCACAGGCTGCTGTCAGGGTGAGAGCAACCTTTGCTCAGTGTTCTCTCTGCTGCTTATGCTGTGCTTTGCAGGCATCATTCATCACTCTGACCAGGTCAGGAGAACAAGGCAGGCAGTACTATTTGTGCCATCTTTCCTTTATGAACAATATTTTCAGTTTCAATGAGGCTAGTGTCTTCAAAAATAATAAATGTAAAGTTTTGGGGTTGTTTTGAAATTAATTTCATTGTCCTCTAAGGAAGAGATCTTTTTGTTAAGAACTGTCAGATTTGCATCACCTAGTTAGAAAATTTAGCGAGAGCACTTAAGAGTTACACTTGCATGAGTAGAAAAGCAGTCCTTGCCAAAAATGATTTGGGCTATTTTTCATACATAGGGAAGAAAAATATGTTTTACCTTCATGTTTGTTATCTTGGTTTCCTAATCAGGATTACTTGACTGGGTATGAGTCAGAGGAATAAACACATCTACACTAAACACATCTACTCTGAACACTCTAGAGCAGGTACTGTCATTTCTATATACCAATTAAACTTCCAGGAGTGCAGGAGGAGTTCCAAGGAAAGACATCATCTTTCAGTACAGCTGGGATTGTCCTGGGTGAGCTGTTCTTGGGAAGATTCACAATTTCATCTCTTCCCTGGAATTCATTTATGTGGAAGCATTAGATTCTCGCCTACTTTCTCTGTTTCATAGCTGCTTTGGCAAAGCAGAAGCAAACAGACGGTAAAATGGGAACCTGAATTGCAATGTAGGAGGACACTGAATTTTTTTTGTGGGTCTTGCAGATATGAGGAAGTTTCTCAAGATGTCTGTACTGTTACTAAAGCATGCCTGGCAACAGAGTATGCTGTATACAGCATAGTAAGATAACCATCCATTTTTAGTTGAACTAAAAGAAGTGTAATTCTCTGTCCTAACCCAAACTGGGGGTTAAAGAGTGTGGATCTCAGAGGAGGATATGGGTAGTGGTTGTAACATCTTATTAACATCTGGTTGATGCCTTTTTCAGCCTTTAAAGGGTTCTACTCCTGCTCTTTAAGTGGAGGTTTGTCACCTGCAGCGCATTTACTGCTTTTGAGCCAGGAAGGTAAAACTGTATCCCTTAAGACCTTTCAGAACTGATAGTAGCCTGTTAAATTCCTGAGTACAACAGGTAGTGTTGAAAACTGCATGGGAAACAAACAGCTGTCAGGATCTCTGTGGATAATGAGCAGTTTGAGTAACTCGCTCTGATGGCAATGGAGTGGAGTGGCAATTGATAAAGGTATTGTCAGAGAGCGTTTGGCTGCGTGAGGGGTGCCTTAGTCCTCTGGCTCTTCCATCCCTGGGCCATGGGGTGCTTGGGTGTGGGGTGCCAGTCTGGGGGGACCACTAGATGTCATTGCTCATCCAGTGAAGCTCTTAAGTGGGTCCAAAATACCACACTCTGGCAAAAGCCCGCGTGGAACTTCCTTCTTTTTGAATTTAGTGTTAGCATTTTGTGCATTCTCCCACCAAAAAAGAAAAAAGGCTACAGAGATTTCATGTATTTCGTGGCAAACAAGTTTTCATATTCCTGTCCTAGTGTTCTTTCCATTGATTCTGTGCCAAGATCAAAGCCTTTCAGAAAGTCTATTCCTAAGTCTTTGTTTTTCAATACGAAGAAAAACTCTGTATGATTATTTGCAGACCAATGATGTAATTAAAGCAACTTTTACTAACAAATTATTGTTAGAATAAAGTTTGGGTTTTCTATTGCATGTCCAGTTTCTCTGTTTTATACCAGATCATATTTTATTGAGACAACTGTTAACTACAGAACCTGAAATCTCTGTTCAGAAGATTTCTCTGTTCTGGCTGCCTTCATGCAGATGTTAACAGCATACATTTGAAGTGAGATGATCCTCCTTTGGGTAGTCCATCCTGTCAGCTCTGGAGCAGCAATTCTGTGGTCAGAAGTCTATCCTTTTGCATAGGACACACTGTAAAAATGCCAAGCTTTGCACTCTGAGCCTTTTGCTGTGTTTGCTGCCTGCTTCTTCTGGCCACTGAGTTGCTGGCCTCCCTCCAGCTCTTGGAGTTGCTCAGCTGCCCCTTACTTTGGTTTGCAGTCCGCTTGAGTCCAGGCTCACCTCCAAGCACGTGTACTGGGCTGGTAGCCTTCCTGAGGGACATATCGGACTACTAAAGTCTCTGCTCTGGAGAATTCAAGGGACTATAAGCTGTACTGTTGTGATATTTCTTGAGAAAGAAATGTTGAGAAGAAGATACATGAATCAGTTTGAAGTCTGGTGAAGATATAAACTGATGCAAAGTCTGAGTTTTTGGAGTGTTGTCAGCTAGTGGGAACACACTGGGAAATACATTTTGGCTAGTGAATGCATGTTGTGGCAAAATAAACTGACTTAATTGGTAGTTACAAATAGAATGTGTTACTTTGACAGGAGGAGGAGCTCAAAAACAATGGAAATACACTGAAAAGATGAAGATGATCAGTTGTATTCTCTAGATTAGGACAGTGAATATAGGCAATGGGCTAGTTGTTCAGTTATTTTTGCCTTTTGGGGATGTATTATTCTTTTTCTTATGGGAAAACCAAACTGATATGCCACTGACTGCATTTATGGATCTGTTCTGTGTTATCTGAGCCATGCAGAATTTAGCTTGCTGTAGCATTAGCATAGGATACTGGGCTTTTGTGCAAAAAATGGTTGCTTAACAGCCATAAAGAATGATATGATAAGGCTATGTGTTGACTTTGATTAGCTACTTTAATGATAGTCTGCTTGTATGAAAACATGGGGGAGTCAGAAGAAACAGATACTTTTTATTTAACCATAAGATGAACTCCTTGTATAAAGAGGGAAATAATGTTAAAGAGTCTGCCTTTGGTAGACTACCCAACTGCTTCCTTTTGAGGATTAAACTTTGCCTGTGTGCATTAGGAATAAAAGGCAACAAAGTTTGTTTGATTTTGAACCTGATCATAGAATATAGCTATCTGTGATGTGACAAGTCTTTGGAGGCTATAGCTTGTTACCCTTAAGTAGAAGACAACCGTGCATCTATCTGCAGTAAACTGAGATATTCTGTCTGCCAGTTATTGCTGCTAAAGCTGTGTTGAGCAATGATATGCTCTCAGACATTTCTGGTACTTCTGGATGACATGCACCCCTTATAAACAGCAAATGTGAGGTGGAAGTGGGACAGGGCTGTGTGAAGGCACTCTCTTTATGTTCCCATTAACTAGCTCCTGATGTCCCCATGGAGCTGATCCTATGTCAACAGTAGCTAGACAACTCTGTGCCCATGTCAGCTGGGGGATTAACCTCCTTAAAACCTTCCAGTCCATATCTAGGCATGAGCAGACAGAAAAAACATAGTTTTGCTGCCACACTTAATTGCACTTGTTTGCACTGCAGAAAGTCAGGGAGTTCTGGGACAGATGTGAATTGCCACTGACAGATATGGTCACTGCATCCAATAAGCCAGGAAACTTAAACTCCAAATCAGCCTTCTGGATCTGGCTTGACCATAACTATTGCAGGTGTTCAGTTGTTGTGGTTCACCCTTTTAAACTGGCAGTATTTTGGGGTTACTCAATGACTTATTTGAACTTCTCTTTAACAGACAGTTCTTAATCAGTTGTTCTTAGATACAAAAAATCTTTACCTTAAGACAGAAGTTTTCTGAGTACTTACCCAATACTGAAATGTTTTCAACTGTGAAATCTGAGCACATAGATGCATTTCAGACTTCTTACGGGCCTTGTGTTGTCATGAAAGTGCTGTAAGAGATCACTTTATGGCAGCGCCTGTTCTGTAGGTACATCACCCACAGTCCTCTGTTCAAGCTGAGAACCAAGCTGTTGTACTTTCAGAGGCTTTGTCACCCCTCGTGCGGTGGATTGTGTCTCAGGAAAAGCTGTGGCATTTAAATAAAGAGCATGCACTTGCTGAGCAATGGCAGTACTAAAAATCCTAGTGCTTGGAAAAGTCAGTGTGTTACAGATGGGAAGGAGGCGGTGTTACAGACTTGTTTGTGGTCTTTAGGGGCCGTGCATTCATGTCTGAGGGACCCCAAGGATCTCATGCACTTGTAGTTACTAGTGCACAGGGCTGGTCTCCTGGGAGAAGTGAACACCATCTGCATTGTCCTTACTGCATCCCTGCCAAGGATACTCTTCTTGCTTAGTTTCTCTTTGATCAAGTTGTATAAAATATATGGTAAAATAAACAGGATTCTGCAAAGAAACCTGGGACAGTGGTAGGAATAAAAAATATAAGGAAGAAGTTCTTTACTGTGAGGGTGGTGAGGCACTGGAGCAGGTTGCCCAAAGAAATGGTGGATGCTGCGTTCCGCGTAGTGTTTTGAGAGGCGTTTTGTTATAGTTGCAAAGTGCAATATATTTCATTTGAAAATCAGGAAGCTGATTTTTAGGCTCTGTAGAACACGGTGAGGCTCAGCTGGCGTGCTCCTGGTTTGTGTGGGCTAGCAATTCCCCAGTGCTGTGTGCGTGAGAGGGAGAGGGAGAGGAAGGAATGGAGGAAAAGCTCCATCTGTTTTTGTTCTGGTTTCTTCTCAAAGAAAAAGCTAATGCTGTCCAATGTGGCTAACTGCATATTGTCTTCTGGATGCTTCCAGACAACAGCTGTTCCAGTTGGTCCTGGATACTCCACTGATTTCATCTCCATTGGCCTGTAGCAAGCATTCACCTGGCAAAAGCCACATTAAGAGTTCTGTATCTTGGCCAGTTGCAAACCAAGAGGTGCCAGTGGTTGGCAGTTTCTTGACAAAGGAAGAAGTGTGCACCTTGACAAAGGAAGAAGTTTGCACCTCAACAAAGGCAGACAGCCTGCCACAAACAGATGACAAGAGTTTGAAAACTGAGGAACACGGTGACCTTTACAGCAGTTCTGCAGAGGTTAATGGCAAAGACAATGAAGTGGGATCACAGGAGAGCCCCAAGTGCACCAAAAGTCAGGAAAAGCCTTCTACATCTGTGGTAAAAGTAGTCAGGAAAGGTGAGATGCTTAAGTTTTGGGTTTGCCCAGTTCTCTCCCCCAAGTCCATGGCTGTGGTTGGCTGCATGCTTTAGAGGAACTTCAGTATTTGGCATTAATCTCCTTTCTCTGCATTGTTCTCCCTTGCATTGGCATGTTCAGATGCTTCCCATATAACTGGACTATGCTTCATTCAGATTACGGCTTATGTGGCGTAGCTCTGCTACAAGCGTATCTTGATGAGGAAGTTTGGGCTGATGCCAAGTAATTAAATGGAATTGAGTGCTTACAGATTCCTTTGCTTTGAGTAACAACTCTAAAAAAACAATAGTTGCACAACAGACTTAGTAAAACTGAAGTAGTTTTCTTTTCTCCTTCCTCTTAATGACCAGACAGACATTTATTCTGCTCTTGTATTCTTAAGTAACCAGAAGCAAGGTATTTTATAGTGTGTTTGTTATTTGAGAGGTGCACTCAAAATCAAAATGATCATGGCTTCAGTTTTGTTAATATTCCTATTCAAGCACTTTCCAGAAGAAAGTACTCTGCTTTATTCTTCTATAATTCTACAGTCTTGAAATGAATTTATTTTGGAGCATGAAAATGCCTATTTGTACTAATAAACTGCAATGAAATGACAATCCTCTTAGTTTTGACATGATGGTAGCTGCCCCATTGACACAATGAAAAGCCTACGCTAAAATAAAAGGCCGTGTAGGAGTACAACACTGATACTTGCTAGCTCATATTTATCTATTCTTTTGTGTAACAATTTATTCAGCTGAAACTCTGAAGTTCATATTTATTCATTAGCTGGGTAAATACTGCTTAAAGATGTATTACAGCCAGAGAGGTAGCCATGTGAAAATGGCATCAAATTACTCAGAAGTTATGTTTCCAAGTGTTATGCATCGGGCTTGTGTTAGTAATTTAAAACTCATATGAAATTTTACTGCTCATTTATTCTTGAGCAATTGAAATTTTCACTTGCTTACCATTTTATGGCCTTATTAAATCTTCGAGCATGCATTACATTGAAATTATTTCCACAAATGCAAAGGAGTTGGTCAAATAATATCAATGAAAGACTTGAAATTGAGGCAGTGCTGAAGTGGTTTTAGCATTCTTTTTTCCCCTCATGTTAAGAATTCAAATGTTACATCAAATACTGTAATAGATGGCTCAGAACTATGGTGTTATGTTACTGTCCCCACTTCTTTCTTTCTGTTGTCTTTTTTTTTTTTTGTTTGTATAATATGTTTTGGGGGGCCAGAATTGTGAAGCAGTGTTACCAGATAACTCCTCAATTCCCACAGGATTTCAGTGTTTTTCATAGCTTGTGTTTTGCTTTGTCTTTTAAATCAAAACTGACTTCCTTCATACTGATACAGAGGCTGGCAGTTAAAGAATCTCTTTCTCATGCTGCTCATTTAGAGTCAGCCTTTTGGTTTTGACATGATGTGATTACTAAAGGTGACTATTTTAAGTCTGTGTTTTTTGACTGTTTTTACAGGTAATGTTTATAGCTGCTTCTTGAAAATAAGATGCAAGAGGAATTCAGAGTTGAGTGGGACTATGCCATTGGCACTTGAGCTTCCGAGCCTGCCACAGAATCTAGTTATCTGTTCTAAGAAATGAGTATGAGGCATGGTTGAATGGTAGGATTCCTGTGAGGCTGACTTAACTTGTGTCTTGACAGTCCTCTTGAGAACCATAGAGTGGGAACATTATGTTAATGTGAATAAAGTTTGTGCTATAGTCTTTTATCAAAATGAAGCAGCTTCCTTTATTTAATAGTGAAATACCACAAAAGTGAAAACCATTAGCATGGAAATACGCTGATGTCTATATAAGACTCTAGGTTTCCATGTAGTGTGTATGTTATTCTAGATTTTTATTGGTGATTTCATTCCATCTGACTGCAGGGAAGATGAGAGTCATTCTGATAATTACACGGAGAGGGAAGTAAGTGTTCTGGAATAAAAATGAGAGCTAAAATTGAAGGTTCTGAATAGACATGCCATATCTTTAAGAAACGGAAATCTGGACTTTTCATTTTCTTCTCTCAACAATCAGCTTTTTCAGATGAAAACATTTGCTCTTTGCTATAATATACACAACAGTAAATATCTTCCCCCTTGCTTTCAGTGGATTGTCCTGTTTGTGAGGTTGCTATTCCAGAAGAATACATAAACAAACATCTGGATACCTGCTTGACAAGAGAAGAGAAGAAGGACTGCCTCAGAAGGTAAGAAGCAACTTTAAGAACTTGTATATGTGTGCAGCCATTTTCCTGTGTTGCCTGAAATCAGGACTACTAGTTGATGGATTATAGTATTGTGTTTCTTCATTACCTGCTGTATAGATCATTCTGAAATCATTGTATATATATGATCATGGTGATTTTTTTCCCCTCTCAAGAAAGTATGTGGATTGCCAGCAGAATTACTTTTTGGCTTTTAGTGGCCTGAAAACACTGGACAGTATTTTAAAGTATTCAACATGGAGAAAACTTAGCCTGTACGTTGTTCTTGTCAGGTTTCTGTCACTGACATTAAAATTCCATTCAATGAGTTATTCCCATTTTTCGCTTGGTGAATGGATTGCTTCCCTCAATTCAGATATTCCAGAAGACAATTGCTTCACTAGCTGTCAAGTTAAGATAAAAATTGCACCTTGCTCAGCTTGCTGTGGTTCTTTTCAAGCTGCCCCGGCCAAGGTTGTTTCTTTAAGATCTCAACGTCCACAAGATTAATGCATGCCTTTAGCTTTATGCCTTTGCCCTAGAATTCCTCATGGCTGCCACAGTCACATCAGAATTGGAGATTTCAGTTTGTTTTACTTATGAGCAGAAATTTAGGCTTAGGTTATTATTTCTAACTGATCAGACTTAAGGACTGTGAGGGACTTTTAATGCACACTTGAATTTCCAGTTCCTCTGAACCTTCCTTGACTTAGAAAGTAGTTTTATGTTAAAGCTCTTGTTTTGCCCAGTGCTTAGAATGCAGTCTATAGCCTTAAGGTCTTTAAAGGTGAATAAATGGTAAATTAATACTGAAATATGATGTTGCATCCTAATTTTCATTGGGATGTTTTTAGTGGGGTTTTCCTGTATTCTTAATGAATGGAAATAAAAGCCAGGTCTTTCTTTGGTGTCAAGGCCATGTCTCTAACAGAAATTTAAATGATGCTTATCTACTCTTGCTTGGCTATTAAGAACGTGTTATGCAAGATGCTTCTGCTTTGGGACCTGCTTTTGTGTGTTAAATGCTGGCTTTTGGCAATGTGTCTGTTTTATGGCTGTGGTGCACTGTTACTGGAACCTAACCATCTCTAGCTCTTCTCTGAGGAATTTTAGTTCTCAATTAGGAGCACATGGCATGCTATTTTAACAGTTAAGCAGTGTTTCAGTGAAACTGATAATTTAGTCCCCAAAACCTGCATGGGAGTAATTACAACAGGTAAGTGCATGTTCACAAAGGACACACTGTGTTTTTTAAGAACTGGGGGGAAGAAACCCACCAGCATTAAGCTTCAAAACTGTTGTGAACTGTTCTTACAAAGCTCTCTGCTAGCAAAGCTGTTGTCCCTCTTCTGGGTCATTCTGCTGGTGAATTGAAATATGTACATGTCTAAATGCTGTTCTTCTATAACAAATCATGTAAGTTGAAGATGAGTGAGGCAGTAAATGGATTTGGGCACCTTTGTGCCTAGTTTAAGTGTATTTCTCCAGGAGGTGCAGGGAAGACTGAGCTAATTTGTGCAGAAGGAAACTGTTTTGCTAATATTAGATGACGAAAGTTGTAGTAAGACTTGAATTTTCTGTGGCAGTTTCCTGTAACTGAGATGTTTTCCCTAGCTGTGCCAAGAACGTTGAGTTCTGACATAAGGCAGTATGAAGGAGTAAATTTTGGGTTTAGATGTTACTCATCTGAGAGCACTATTAGTTCTTTTTAATGTCACTTCCTGCATTACCAGGTTACCCTTCTGTTAGACAGGAACTATAGATTTGTGTTCAGGTACATGACTATCTTTCTTGAAGTAATTTTCCCCGAAAGCTGAAAAATCTCCTAATCCAAGTATTGGCTTGCAGTTTTAGTGCTTTAAAACTTCAACAGCTGATTCAGTTAAGACATGGCCAGTGTTTGGGTGGAAAAACTTTGTTTTAGCAGTCTGAATTCAGTATACCTCCTCTTGAACTCAGAGAAAATATAAGGCTTGATCCTAATGAAGGTGGATAATACTGTGTTTTCTGATGTGATTCTGAAGCCTTTGCTGTAGATATTAAAAACTGAGCCTCAGGGATAGTTACCTGAGTAGTTTTGCATCATTTCATGCAGAAAATCAGATGAGACCTGTTGCTTTCTGCACGTTTGAAATGTTCTTTGTGGCAGATGGAAAAGGTGTTCTGGTTTCTAGAGCTGTTGCCATTGCATCTGTGATGTGCTGTGTCTGTCATGACTGAAGTGATTCTTTCTTGCCCAGAGTAGATGAAATACCCTGTAAACATGTATATTGGTGTTTTATTGTCACAGTTTGTTTCCTTTTCCTTTTGTAGTTCTGCTCACAAAAGGAAGCCTATGTCTAAACTTGTTTACAATTTGCTCTCCGATCGTGATTTAAAGAAGAAGCTAAAGGAACATGGTCTGTCTACCCGTGGGACCCGACAACAGCTGATTAAGAGACACCAAGAATTCGTGCACATGTACAATGCTCAGTGTGATTCTCTAAATCCCAAATCAGGTAAGTTAGAAAGTCTAGGAAAGTTGTTACCACTGCAGGCTATTTGTATGCATTGCTGCTTCTGTTCTCAGGGGAGGAATAAGTCTGGTTTCTGTATCTGGGGAAAACTGGAGCTGGAAGAATTTATCTTGTATTAACCTTGGTTTATGCAATAAAAGGAAATGTTATGAAAGCCAGAAATGTGTGGCTGTACTCTGGAAGTATCCAGCAAAGATGTACGTTTGTATTGAAGTTCTTTTGATGCTTCCTGCTTTATTAACCCTGTTCTGAAAATTTTTCTGTGTTTTTATTGACTTTGATGAGTGCCTCCTAATTAGATTTTGAGGCTTTTAGCCAAAAAATGGGAAGTACCTGAAGTTCTTAGTGAGTGAATGGATTAGTAATTTATCTTTTGTTCTGAAGTTGTTCTCTTCGTCGTATACACTGAGAGGTTCATGTATTTTTTTGTTTATACGTTCATATTATTATTACTATTTTTATTATTATTATTATACTTTCATTTGGTTTTGGTTGTATTTAATTTCAAAATTAGGTATCTTTTTGTAGATTACAGGTAAGGGTAAAAAGAATTAACAGGAAAGTGTTAAATGTTTTGCTGTAGTTTTTATCAGGTTTTTTATACAATTAAACTCAGACTATATATAAAGAGCTATATGGGAAAAGGAGAATGTGTTTTAGTCTCTAATGTGAGTGCAATATAAAGTTCCTTTAAGCAGCCATCTATTGTTTGCGTGTGCTTAGGCTTAATGCTTGAAAAATGCCAGGGGTGGAACATGGGGGCTGAGATCTGAGTAAGGTATTTGTGCTGCCTGGCTTTGTAGGCAGTGTGGCCATTTTAGATTTGGAATAGCAGGTATGAGCTAGAGGGAGAACTGTCCCAGCTCCTCTTGCTATATTGTTTTGTACAAGATGAATACATGCATCTTTTTTAAAGGTCTGGCATTTGTCATCTCAGTTCAGTTCTCCATGCAGTACAGCTGACACCACAAATACACTGGCACGTGTGGGTGAGAGACAGACGCCAGATTTAGCTGTATTACTTTTTATTGGATTAGAAGCTTTTGGCAAACGATCCTTTTAAAGATAGTTCTAGCAGGATCATGTTCTTGTATTTCTCTCCTGGGAGCTGCACAGCTGCTGGGATCCTGGAGATTCTCATATAGCTGGTATTGCATGTTCTGCATTGGTTTTCGGGATGTTGCTTGCTGCCTGCTAGGTCTGTAGCTAGGTCAGTCCTCCTGCTGGCAAGAGCTGGTCTTGGCTACTTCAGAAGTAGAGAGACAAGAAATATGCTCCTGACTCTCAGTTTGATCTCTTTTGTTTTCATGGTTATGGAGACTAAAATCCTGCAGCACAAGTTCACTGCTCCTTCCAGAAGCTCTAAACAATTCTGAATGTTTCTGTCTGTGTTGAAGGGCTCAGAAACTACTGGGACCAGATAAATTTTTTGAGCCATTGTGGTTGTCAGGAGCTGAATGAACAAGCAGGACAGCACACTGAGCTGGGGGCCAAGGAGCTGCTCCTGCACAGCTGGGCTCAGCAGCAGAAAGACAGCACTGCAGGTGCACAGCTCAACTTCACATCTGTTGTTTGATTATCTGCAACAGGAATAATTTGGGGCCAGCACCCTTGGAGAAGGTTGCCAGATTTAAACACATTAAACTCCACTCAATTCATCAGTTATTTAACAAATATGACAGTATAGAGGAGTATTTATTTCAAGTGAATATTAAAAGCTCAGCTGTTAATTTCGTGCATATGTGGTTTTGTATGTGATCAGACAGTTGGAAATGCTGAATATCCACAACTTCTACTGTGGCGCTTAGAAAGTAAAGTAGGTTTTTGGTGTTTAACTGCTTTACTGAACAGGCAGAGCCACCAGATGCAGTGCTTTTCGGAAGATAGCCAGTCACTGAGGATTATAAATGTGAATTTAGCAGCCAAACTGCAGGCTCCTGCTTTTTGAAACCTTGATTTCACTTGCCAGCTCTTGGTCTGGAATGTGGGAACAAGCGTATGAGAAAAGTGAGTTTGCAACCAAAACTACTTGCTTTTTTTGTTTGGCTGCTTTAACCATTTGAAGAACTTGACTAAGGAGGTTAAGTGCAGCAGTGATTTAGGAGCCAAGTGTTACTGCTTAGCTTGTGCCTAAGTGCTTCCAAAAATAAACATGCTTTCAAAAAGGATTTTCTAGGACTTCAGAAAGTGTCTGGGATGATAACCAGCATACAGTTAACATTGTGTTTGACTTCAGCTGTAAGAGAAGTTCCGGGAGTTTGTGGCTTAAGTCTGCAAGAACAGCACTTGCATCAGAATCTCAGCCGTGCTAGGGTTTATGTTAAACCTGGAAATGTAGTTAAATGCTCTCAAAGGTCTGTCCAGGTTCCTCCAGCAGCAGGAGTTGATGTACAACAGGTCATGGAGGTGCTCTGTTGTCCAATGGAGCAATTTTGAAGTAGGGTGGAGTGGGCTGGTCAGGAGCCACTGCAGCTCCAAGAGAAGGGAAAGGAAAAGCCATGTAGCTGGGGCTGTACTGCTGCTGGTATGCTGCAGCAAGGTCAGTGTGAGGAATGGATGCGGGTACAACTGAAGCCTCATGTCTGTTCAGGGTGTGCAAGGGTTGGCTTTGTGCAGAGCTGGCTGCTGTCTGTTAGTCCATGAATGTCTTGGGAGGGAATTCTTCACTTGATGCTGGTGGTGAAGTAGCACCAAGTTTCTTTGTGTTGTTCATCCAGGCTGGTTAAATGAAGTTTCACTCTGTGTGACAATGTAGTGACTGAAGTAATGCAAACCTACTGAGTTCTGGCTCAACACCTTCTTGTAAGGGTGAATTATTAAACTTGCACTTAAGATGCAGACATGCATTTTCAGTGGTAGCAGTGAACTTGAGGTTATTGTATAATATGAATAGCTGAGCTTCTGAGGAAGCATAGCTGCCAAATTCCTGGAGTTTTAAACCAGTTTTGAACAGGTTTTATACCTCCACAGCTAAACAAGCTTTTGTCCTCTGGCTACTTTGCTGTCTAGTGAAAGTATTTGTTTTAATAAATACCCACTGCTACCTAGTAGTGTGGTGAAAATGATTAAGTGTAGGAACAGATTTGTAAAAGGAAATGCCAAAATAAGCTCTGCAGGCTCCTGCATAGCTGCAGTTTTAGCTAAAATGTTAATACACAGTTGTGTCTGTTTATATGCTTTTGATGTGTCCAACTTAATCATTAGTGTTGCTTGTAATTCATCTTTGAACCTGGACATAAGCCTGCAGTTTTGTGTTGCCTTGGAAGGCAGTCCATGGAGGTAGAAGTAAGATAAACAGCAGATGTCATTGTTTTATCTTCCATTGAAAAATCCATAGCAAAATGGAAACTGTTTTTTCTAAAAGATGTATAGAGTAAGATTCAGATGTGATTTGAAAAGACTACCTTTTCCCATTAATTTAATGCAAAGGAAATGGAGCAGGGGCTCAGGAGGTTGCTGAGCACCAGGCACTTGGAAGCACGACAGGGCTGCTGCAAGGCACCTTGGCCAAGTCCATGGCTCCTGACTGTGCCTCCCAGTCCCGATTCTCCAGCACTGCCTCCAGTGCTCAGCTGCTACGGTGGAAGCAGTTTCTCTGCATGAACAAACGTCTGCTGAGCCCATGCTGAGTGGATTTGCTTGGAATCAGAGTCTGAGTTCACAGTTGGAGCGATAATGCTGATTTGTCTCTTTATGGCTTAAATTCATGGTAGTTTCAGTCAGTGCTGTTACATCTTTTTAGCTAAGAGCTCCTGTTTTACTGATCCTTTTCTTGTGTTTTCAAACAGTTGCGGAAGTTGTTAAAGAGCTGGAAAACAATGAGAAGATCCGGCTTGAACTGAATAAACCTGGTGAAAGTGTAAGTCTGATTACCTTTGTTTTCAGAGAGGGGAATGATTAGGAGATATTGCAGAGTGGGTACTGAGCGTTTGCCCATCACTTTCATAGAGTCATAGAATAATTAGGGTTGGAAAGGACCTTAAGGTCATATAGTTCCAACCCCCCTGCCATAAGCAGGGACACCCCACACTAAATCACACCACACAAGGCTTCGTCCAACCTGGCCTTGAACACCAACAGGGATGGAGCATTCACAGCTTCCTTGGGCAACCCATTCCAGCATCTCACCACCCTAACAGGAAAGAATTTCTTCCTTAGATCCAATCTAAACCTCCCCTGTTTAAGTTTGAACTTTATTATAGGAATTTCCTGATTCCCAGATTGTATGTTGTAATTCACATATACCATATTATCATCAACATGATTTTCTCATACCGCTCTTTTGTCCTGGGCAGTTCTTTACGTACTGCTGATGTTTCTATGCCCAAACCATTTAATTAGCAACATTTTTTGATGGCAAAAAAAATCCTTGAGAAATGTTCCCCTTGGTGATATTGGAGGATTTTGACCCTCCATGGCAGTGTGGGGAATATTTTGCTTCCTTGAATTCTTAGGATTTAGATAGTAAATTCCTTGCTTCCTTGTCGGCAGTAGCGCCTGTTCTTTTCCCATGACATATGATACTTTTGTGACTTTTGGAGTATCTTTGTTGCATAGCATTAGGAAAGATTTTATGGTCCACACATGCAGGGTGTTATGTGGGATGGCTGAGCTCAGGCCTGTTGACTTTGTGAAAGCAAAGCAAGGCAGCATATATACATACTTTAAATATAGATTACTGTCTGTGGATGAGATGGTAGGAGCTGGTGGGGGTAAACCAGCTGATCCTTCATCCAGCTTTAAGACTCTAGTTTCAAAGTATGCAGCATTATCTTTTTGTTTCTGTAAATAAACACCTGGGTGATTTCTATAGAGCTTGACCTCCACAAAGGACAAGACAGAGGAAGAAATCGATGAGATCCACTCTGACTATCGTAAGTAATAGCAAGTTTCACTTCAGTTTGCTTTTAAATTCACCTCCTTTTTCATTTGTACTCAGAGGTTCATGCAAACTGGGTTATCAATTGGATGGTTCTGTATTTTGTTAAAACTTGGGCTTGCAGCATATAAATTTGTGTGTATTAAATCACATGTAAAAAAAACCAAACCAAACCCAAACACAAACCCCAACAAACCAACAACCAAAAAAAGCCCCAAACAAACAAAAATAAAGAAAAAAATCCCTTGGTACCTAATGTTGAGTCCCTGGGAACAATGGCATGCACTCCTGGGAATTTTCTCACCTTTGGGTTTGACACTTTTCTCCCTTTTTGGGGGGTTCTAGGCACTCTATAGCATTTGCTTTGCAGGCAGTGTTGAGGCTGTGAGCCCTCCAGGAGTTCCAGCCTGGCTCAGTTGTAGCTGGACCACTACAGAGGGAGGTATCTCTGCTGACATGAAGTGTGCTGAGCTGGCAAGATGGGGCATTGGCTCGTTGTCTTGGCTCTGCACTCACCACAGTAACACAGATAGGGGTTTTTCCCATTGCTTGGGATATTCCCTCTTCTCCTACACTCTTAATGATAGGACACTGGTTTTATTTAAAATGCATCTGTATTCTGGGTGGTGGTTGGTCATCCCAAGCTCTCTACCTCATCCATACTACTAAAAAGTGTGGTTTAACTGAGCCAAAAATGTGTTTTCCATATTGTATTTGTATATTGTGATTCTCAAATCATACAGGGTTTCACAGTGCTCCTCACATTCTCTCCCCTCCTTCATACTCCTCTCCGCAAACACGGACACCTTTCTGCCTCCTCCCTGTCTGCTTTTCTACTTCCCCCCTCCCATCCATCCCTGTGAGTTTGAAGCGATCACTCAGCTCATTTGGTTGACCTCTTCCCCTCCATTCTGTGCCAGTGACTGGGATTCAGTGCAAACTGGATGATTTTGGTTGTTTTTGTTGTTGCTGTTTATTTCATTTTTCACACTGAGTCCTCTGTTTGTGCAAGAGACCAAGGCCTGTGTTGGCTATTAAATTTGCTTCTCCCCTGACAGAGTAATAGAATTGTTCTGGGAAGTGTAACTGGAATAAATATGTAAAGGAAAGAAGAGAATATTTAAAGGAGAAAAGAGAGCTAAATATAAGAAAAATATCACAGGGAGAGCTATAGTTCAGTGATACCATTTTGCTTGGGGGTTTTTTGGTGGGTTTGGGGGTGCGTGGTGTGATTTGTGCTGTGGGTTTTTGTTACTGCTGTTTTTCATTTTTAATTTCCAGTAAAGAACTGATTCCAGTTTAACTTGACCCAGGGAAAGTGCAGTATTTTAAACTGCCTTTCTCCTTACTGTGTGCTTAAACTTGAGAATAGTGTTTTCTCTCTCCATGGAGCCATGTAACCATCATTATGGTTAGTTTAGAAGCAAACATCCTTGTGAGAGTTAAAGATTGCAGGACTTGTATCCTGTTGTAGTAATTTAGTACAGAAATGGCTAATGGAAACTGAATTTTACAGGTGATTTCCTGACCCTTCTTTGTGTGTTTGTACATTGGGGTTTAAATAGAATTACTTTGTACTTAGCTCTCTAGTGGTGTTTTGTTAGTCACAATGTCTTTCCTGTTGTTTCCCACTCATTTCGCTTCACCTGCATTCTGCTTGCACCCTCAAACATGGTAGTTAGCCATGAAATGTTAAACCAGTATTCAGGAGGTATTAAACTTCTCTGCTTTCAGCCACAGAGGAGCAAAGCAATGAAGGGACAACTTGTTCTGATTATACTTAAGGGTATTTAAATCTGCAGTATGCTCATATTTCCTGTGTTTCCTTGTGTTGCTTCAGGCATATAAATTATTCCATAATGCAGCTAGATTTAGCCTTGTTGATTTTAGTTGTATTTCTGTGAGGGCTAAATAAGGGTCTAAATCTTTAGAAAATTTTTCCCTTGTTTTTTGTTGCTGTTGCTGAGAATATAGCTATTTTTTAGGTGTCCATGTGCTGTTTGTGCTTTTTAATCTTAACCATTCACCTCTAATTCCAAGTAACTGGTCAATAATTATTCTCTTGCCATGCATAAATTTCTAGCAGTAAAATTAAATAACTCAAGAAGTAAAATAATTTTAAAAGTATTAATCCCAAGTTGGTTATTTTTCCATGCAAGGCTTTCATAGCTCTGTAAAGCACAAATCTGAAGCTCGGTGCCTGCAGGATGCTCTGCAGCTGAGCTCATACCTATGTGTTACTGCTCTGCTCCTTAGTGTACTGTAAATGGGGAAGGTGAGTCTGAACAAAAGGTGTTGGAGGAAGGTATCTGAAATCACAGTCAGCTGGGAGCAAGCTCCTCATCCTTCTTCCCACTGATGGGGAACATTTGGGAGCAGGAGGGTGAAGGAGCAGCCATGGGGATGTGCTGCTTGGTACAGTGTCTGCACAGCTTTTTATAGGGCAACACTGTCACCAGACATCCTACACAAGAGACCCTCTTAACTCCATTGTTTTCACATATTGGATGTGCACAAATTCCTCCTAAAGCTGGATCCCTGGTTGCATTCTTGTTGGAACCTTGGAAACAATTGCATTATCTGCCTTGGGAGTGTGTGTGTATGTGTGGAAACAGGAGCCCATCAGTCAGGTCCTTGCTTTTGTTTTCTTGACCTGTTATACATGTTTGGAAACAAGAAGGTGTTAAATGCCATCTTAATTTTTCAAAACCAGTATTTTATTCAGTTTATATTATTAAAAGGATATGGCTTCAGAAGCAGCAAGATCTTGACGTGAATGAATTAGCCTCAGGCAGCTTAATTGAGCACTTAAAAGTAAAAGAGAAAAAAAGGAGGAAAAAAGGAAGATAGAAAAATGTTTTAGTTGGAACATGTGGTTTTAAAATTAATAAAAAGTGATGGCCAAAGAGGTCAGTGTTAACTACCGTCAGCAAATTATTTCTGATAAAAGCAATAGGGAAGAAGTCATAAGCATGAAGAAAGAGCTGGATATTGAACTTAGAGGACAGGAAGAGATTAAAAGAACTCTTTATCAAGTGCCATTTTTTCAGTGTAGCACAGATGGACTTTAAAAAGCTTTATTAAACAAAGTAGGGTTTTTTCCTTTTAATTTACTACAGTTGCACCCTAGGTCCCCAGCTCATGGCTGAATTCATGCATGAATTAACACTGGCGTTAAGCTCTGACTTAAAAATACAAACCCAACCATATATGTTTTGTTCTCTATTTCCCTCTGAAACACACCACACACTGGAAGCTGTGTGACAGCCTTGTTGAAATGCGAGATAACAGAAGCTGTGATGGTAAAACTTCTTTCTTTTTGCCTTCTTGACAGTTTTCCAGATCTTTACAGTTCTCCAGGCTCTTGGGAGTTTGCAGATGACACTGTTGAGAGGGTTTTTTGTTGCTTGTTTCATTTTTGGGGGGTTTTATTTCCCATTTCAGTATGTGAAGTGTTCCTGAAATACCAATTAATATTTTGGCTTGATGAATCTGGGGATGGTTTACATGCTCACGGGAAGCCAGAGGCTGTGCCTAGAAGGTACAATTAAGTTTGCTGGCCCCTGCAGTAGCTTCCTTCTGCTCCATGGGAACTCAGTGCCACCCTGTTTGGTGTCAGCCTCATTCTGCTTTTTTCATGGTCAGACTCTGTCTAAAGAGTTAAAAAATCTACAGGAAAAGAAATGCATTTGGTAAAAAAGTTGCTTTTTCTGCTTATAAATCTTTCATTTTTCCATGTGATTCAGAGGCTTATTGGCTTATATCTTGCATTTTAAATATTTGTAATTATATTTGGGGTTGTTTTATAATTGAAATGCCTGTAGTTTTATGAAATGTGCATGGTATGTCATCTCAGCACAGCAGTGATTTACAACGTATCTGAATAGCGCCTTGTTTTGCCAGGCCATTTCACTTTTACTTGAAAAGCTTTGTACACAAAACAACAACAAAAAGTGATACTGGAAAAACTGAAGTGCCAAAGGAATTCGGTAATGAATGTGCAGCAGTTCAAACACGAGTATCTGGGACAAGAACTGTCCTTTTATTGAGGAACTCGTTGACCTTATGTGGCATTTTCAGCTATTCAGGGCAAGGGAGTCAGTTTTAGATCTGTTTCCTTCTGTGGGGCAGAACTTGATATGATTTTTGTCTTGGCTTTCCTCCCCTCTCATCAGTGCAGCAGGACATAGATCAGGGTTAGATGTGCCATACTCCATGCAATGCTTGGTGAGGGGTGTCCAGTCCTTCTAACGTTGGCTGTGCTGAGTGAGGTGCTGATTTGCTTTGCTGGTTTTTGCTCTTGGCACTTGTGGGATGGGGATGAAGCTGGTGTGTGCCCCCCCAGTGCAATGGGCTGCTGTGTCGCAGGACGGGGGGGGGAGGGCCCAGTTTGCCCATCACTAATCCTTGGCTCTCATTTGTCCTGAGCATTCCTGTTCACTTTTCTGCCCATCCTCTCTGCTGTGGCTTACCTTAATCTTTCCTGCAAGTATAACTTGAGCAGCATGCATGTGGCTTCTGCAGAGCAGAGACTTTCAGTTATGTGTACGCAAAGAAAGGCTGTGTGTGTGCAGTGGGTTGTACAGTATGAGGTGTACTCATTTCAGGAGCTGTTTGTTTAGTCCATCACTGTGTTACAATTGCCAGGAAGCTTTCCCTGCTGATGGCAGAGCAGGGAGCATGTGGGCCCTGGCCACTGTTGAGTCCTGCTTCCTGCAAGGATGGACTGCAAAATGCTCTGACTGGGAGCCCTGATGTCTCTGTGGGCTGGTTTACTGGGTACTGTTGTGTGAGGTAGTGTGGAGCCCACAAGGGCAAGGGCCATGTGTGCTTTACTTCTCATGCTGTTACAGTTGCTTTGCCCCAAGGACATTTTGGATGCCCATTGGGCCTTCCTGCTCTGACATGGAAAACATTGTGAATGCTTTCTTGGTAGGCAAAAAATTAAGCTAAAGGTTTTAGCTGTAATATTTTATCTGTCTCAAAAGGACAAATCTGCCAGAGTGGCTTTTGTTGAGAGTCCTTCCGGAGAAAGGCAATTCACGTTTGCTGCCTTCACCATAACATATCACTATAAAGCCATGTGTATGGACTGGTGGGCTTCCATGCTGTACTAGCAGTGGGTGGCAACAGTCTAATATGCTTCTTCAGTAGAAGTTGCAGCATTCTGTAGGGAAAACAACATGTTCCCGTGGTGCCCAGGGTTAGGTAATCCACATTGTCTGACTAAGGAGACTGGGTGTTTTCCCAGCCTGAGTAAAGAATTTGAAGTATCTAGATTAAAAAACAACATTGCTTTGGCTGAATACCAGAGGATTGCTTAAAGCATACGAAGTGGTTGAAAAGTGCAGGGTATTTGCAGCGTTAACTGTGGTTTAGAGGACCTGAATCAAAACAGTGTAATAAGCATGACACAAAAGCCTTTGACATTGTTTTACTGCAGAAATGGGGGAAAAACCCCAGAGCAACTTCAAAGCCATTCGCAGAGCAGTTGTGAGTTAGATTTTGCTCTTTCTCTCTAGCAGAGGGCTCCTCACAGGACTACCAAGCAAACAGAGTTCTTCTGAGCAAAAATTAAGCTTCCATCTGTGTGAGTGTTCTTGACTATTGGGTAACTTTGTATAAGCTCAGACACAGATTTTGATCATTAATAGACTATGGAACATATTGCAGTGATGAGTTGGCTTTTGTTTGCTGCAACAAAAACGTTTTTAATTCAGTGTTTTGTGTTTATTTCTGTTCACATCCTTTTCACTCTGTATGGCGTACCTTAAGAGCGCTGGGGCACTGATCAGTAATTCACTCCTCCATTTCAGGAAAGAAACACAGAAGTGAATTTAAGTTTTTGGTGGATCAAGTAAATAATCGATGGAAGCAAAGTGGTAAAAGGGAAACAGAAAGTGCTCAAAACAAAGAAGTCACTGCTGCCAAAGACTTGCCAGCAGCCACAGGTTAGTAATGTGCTTTAATATAGTCCCCCTCTTCGTTCCACACTAAGGAATGGGGCTTTCCTAAAGAGAAATGTTCATTCCTCCCATTGTTCTTCTCCTATAGTCCTTAAGGGGAAAAAAAAGTCATTAAAATCGTAGGCATAAAAACTTGACTGCTATTGATTTTAATGTGGTACATGAACACAACCCAGAATAAATATATGATTTCTTTGATTTTAGTGGGATCTGTACAGACGGCCTTTATTTAGGTGCTTATTTTAATTACCTGGTTGAAATGGGGCCTTAGGTTCCAGTCTGAATCTGCTGAAGTTGCTGACAGTGGGCAGGTGGCAACCTTCATCTTTGAAATGAAGGTGATCATAGGGCTTACTTGCTGGGTTTCAGTTTTTCTGTGTCACTAGTATGATGGGGAGTTGGTAATTGGGAGCTGCAGAGGTATTTGTGTGGATTGGAACAAGTATTCATTTGTGCTGAGGTCCAACATACTGTTCATACAGTATGTTGTCTCTCTTTAACTCACTTCATTCTGTGTTTATATACATCAACCCAGTGAAAAGTGGGAATGCACAGCTGCAGTTACTCCGTTCTTTATGAGTCAGGCACAACATCCAGTGTGTGTGTTTGTCATCCTTACTACCCACAGCATCAAAGAAATATCCACTTGTGCTATTAACTTGTTCCCTATAGGCATCTTCAATCTTGTTTGTTTTATAGTACTGCTTGCTTTGGCAGTGTATGTGTATCTTTGAATGTGTGATTCAGAAGAGCATTTCTCAGCCTAACTTGTGAATTTTAATATATTCAAGATACTGGATTTTGGAGAGAATTCCATTGACTAGAATTGGATGCGCTGTTGTCTGTATCCTTGGGAAAATCTGGTATTTAGTTTGCATCAGCTCTCACAAATCCCTGCTCTCTTGAGTTGAGCTGAACTAATCTTTGGCTGTCCCTTTGCTGTCTCCTCTAGCAGAGCCCTCAGGAATAAAAAGAGGTGAAAATACCAATGTGGTAGTATGAATTTTATCCTTATCCTTTCATACAGACCTTGATGTAACACATAATCCTTTCCATGTGAAGGGTAAAATAATCTCAAGGATAAAGTGGATCTCATTTAACATAATTTACAATGGTGTTTCTCTTCTATAGCAAAGAGAGAAGCAATATATTATTAGGTAATGATTTCTAGCTGTGCTCTGCGGAGTGATTGGCTGCTAACAGTTACTGGGTTTGTGTCTTCTGTGTAAGCTTTTTTTCATGCACTGAACCACAGACTTTGGGAAGCTGAATTGAAGCCATCTTGTTTTTCCAAAAGAGTGCTCAGGTAGAAAAACCCTTTTCAGATGTCTCATCCTGTACTGTGTTGACTTACATACATGATCCTGCCTCTTCTGGTTGTGACAAACCTGCAAAACTTTCTCTGTTTTTGATGCACTGAGCTTTCAATAGTCTTTGAAGTTTCAGTTTTTAGTTTTATCCCAAGTATCTGCATCTGTTTGACTGTTTGTAAACCATTTACACAAAACAAAATAAAAGAAGACTTAGGGGTAAAGGAACAGCTGCCTAAAGCCTGTTCCCCCTGTGCTCCTTATTAACAACAATTGCCTTTTTATCAAATGGGAAGTTAAAAATACATGAAAGGAAGAAAACCAGCAGTGGTGTGATGACTTGCCATTTGCAACATAACTGCTGAGAAGAGCAAAGGCTTTGTATGCATTCCTTCCCCATGATTTGGGTTCTCGTGGAAGCAGTGGAATTATACAGAATTAAAGCATACTTGTTTTGTGCTTCTTTTCTAACACCTGAATATCTTCCATTACCCTCTACTGTAGCATTGGCTGATGTAACTTAAGCTTCTCTGTAAATCTTGCTCTGGTTTTGGTGACGTTTTAATCATCGGTTCCTGATTTACATCATCTTGAAGTGTTTCATTTCCAGTCTTTATAACTTTTAACATAGGGCCTTGCTTTGCCTAAGGGGAAGCTCCATCAGGATTTGATAAGTGTTTGTGACACAAAATGGTGCTCTTCTGGGTTGCATTATTGCACAGGGCCTGTGCTATTTTTAACCTGTTAATTTCAGAGATGTTTCATTAGGTGGACAACTGCCTTGCTGTAATCTGCCAGTTGTTTTTAACAGACAAAAACATGCTCCTGGTATTTAATGATGCATTCAGCAGAAGGAAAAGGGCAAGCTGTGGCTGGATTCAAACTTTGTATAGCTCCTCTGCACTCTAATTGCAGTTCTGTTTGGCCATTTCTGTCAAAGTAATTTCTGGAGGGGTAGGAAAGTCAAAGTGGCTTGAGCAGGAATATAGCTTGGTTCATGAGGGTGGACAGAACACTTGTGTGGATGGCTATAATAAGGATTATTAATGAGATGAGTCTCAGTATGGTAATGGCCTGTGCAGCATTCTAGTTAAATAACTCATTTGAAAACACTTGTGTATGTGGTGTAAGGACAGTTTATCTTTACATCCTGTAATTCTTAGTCTGTGTCTAACCTCTCCTTGGAGAGGTAGAAGGTACTTGAGAGAACTGTTCATCTTTTTATAGGTAAAAAACTTGGCACAGTGGAATAGTTTTATGATTTGCCTGATGCGTTATGGAAACATCAATTAATCTAGATTGACACTGTCTGAGGTGCATAAGGAAATAAGTCATAATGTTTCTTGTATTGAAAACAAGCCTATTGACTTGACATGTAAAACTTTAACGTGAACAAGCTCCCTCATGCAGTGGATGATGTGAACTGATAGCAAGAAGCAGCGACCAGTGTTGTCTTGTTAAGTGTTTGCTAATTTCTGAAATGCAGTTTGATCTTAGGAAATGTGACAAATATCCTTTATTTCTTTCCTTGTTTGTGTTTGAAGCTCATAACAATGAAACATTTCTGTTTCAGTCTCTGGTTCTTAGAGGATAGGGTTTGGTTTTGTTGATTTGGAGATTTTTTTTTTTACTGTGCAGGAGAAGAAATCAAACCTTTGAAACTGAGAGTTTGGGGAAGCAAATACATGGGAATGGAACACTGGTATTTAAATGTTAATAAAAACAATGATGTTTTATATATATATCTATCTCAATGCTGCAGAAATTTAAACAATAGCATTTTGCTTTGTCATTCGTGCTAATCTCTGCCTTTTTTCTTGGTAGAACATAGGGAAGAGCATCACACAGGTTTTGCCCTTGGAAAAGACCAGGTGCTCAAACCAGATACTCCTGATGATAAAAGAAGTGAATTTCCTTCCTTGAAGGAAGGCCAGAGATCAGAGTCTCCTACAGTCTCGTCATTTGAATCAACAAGCAGGTTAGTGAAGAAGAGTCTCTTCTCCCTGGTTCATACCAGATTTGACCAAACATGGAAAAGCTTTGCCAGTAACCTCAAGCAATAGATGTATCCTACTTCATAGGATGGGTTTCTAAGCTGTGGTTGCTGATTCATTTTCTTCTTATGTTTGTGGCTGTTTAGTTGCTTGAGGGCTGGAGCTGAAATACATTCAGAGTTCACTTAATAGTTTTGTCATGTATTGATAGAGGAGTGATAGTGCAACACTGAGTGGAACGTCTGTGGAATGAGGAGACCATTTGGTGTTTTTCTTCCACTGCAGACATCTTCCCTTCTGTTTGAAGTTTTATTTAGAGAGGTCCAAAAATTGATCTAGCCTAAAGTATTTTAATAGCTTTTTAAGTGGAGTATTGCTGTAAGAAATGGAGTTTAAATGCCCCATTGTTTGCAGTCAGTGGTAGAATGCCACTGAACCTGGAAGTCCTGACAGCCATTCACTTCTCTTCCTTCATGCATTTAGATTTGTCTCCTGAAATTGCCTTACTTGGTTTCAGAGAATGAAGGCTCAAGGAAGGCTTTATAACTAATGCATCCTTTTGATAGTTCAAAGAGAGTTTTCTTGGAAGGAGACTCAGCTGTTACTGCCGATAAGGTCTATCTAGTTTTTGAAGGTAGCATTTGTATCTGTTTAAGATATTTACTTCATGGATCATAATTTGCTATCTACTCAATTGTCAAAGATGGCAATGATGAGGGAGATAAACATCCTATTGCAGTACTGGCTGCTGCGGCCCCAGCTGCTGGAGGAGAAGCGAAAAGCAATTGAAAACAAATACAGAATAACTGACTTTTGATGTGTGTCTAAAAGCAAAAAAGCTGATCTTGAAAATAATCTTGCTATCTTGTTGATAACAGCAGTGAGTGGAGAAGGTACCCTTTGTAGGCCTGCAGTACTAGGAGGAAAAAGGTTTCCTATGTTTAGAAGTGAGAGATAATCAGAGGAAGTAACTGAAGGACAGCTGCTGGGCTAATAGTAACATTTCTTCATTTCCCATCCATTACACCCAATAGTATGTGCCTCTTCCCTTTTCTGGAAATATTAAGAATAATATAGTGCTTGGCTTTGTCATTGTTTATTAAAAGAACAATTTAGTTGTCAAAGTTTAACAGAAACAAATTTTCTTCAATTCATTTTGGCTCACAGGCAGCATAGGGATTAAAGATACTGTGTTTCACAGAGGCAGATATTAAGCAGTGAATGAAAGCCTAGGAAGACACAGGGAAAAGGAGATGAACCCAGAGGGATTATAGAGCACCAAATGTTAAATGTCTTTGCTTTACATGATCAGATTTTGCTGCCTGTTTCCAGTTACTTGAACTAAATGAGAGTATATATTAAACATCTGTCTGTAAACAGCAATATGGTGGCTGGGCAGATCACTTATGTGGAGACAGAAAGGGTCTTTGTGGCAGTTTCAAAGCATCATTACATTTTTGTTTAGCTCCACACTTGCATTATACCAATAAAGTCATTCCCCTCCTGATGGCCTTTCCCCTCTTTCCTGTGTGTGTCTTTCTGCCTGAATTGTTACTGTAAAATAGAGAGACGTACCATATCATTGTATTTGCTATCTAATACGTAACAAACCTATTAAGATTACCGATGCACTGGTTTTATCTAGGTTTCTCAGGATGTCATGTAAGTGATGATAGTTTTTGCTTCCCTTTGTAGGTAACTGTTATCTTGGTAATTTCTTTACTTTTAAAATAGGGTCCAGTGCTCTGGACTCTTGAAGAGACTTGTTTCCTGATTTTAAACACTGAAGCCCTTTTAAAAGTGGACCAAGAACTAAGCCCTAAACTGAAGGGGGAGATAGATGCACCCCTTAAAAGGTCCTTGCAGGCTTGCACTGTTCTGGGTTGTGACTTGAAGCTGCTCCACTCAGGATCTCAATTGAAGAATGAAATGGGCCATGGAAAACAGCTTTTCAGTGCTCACTTAGATGGGAAGAAGCTGGCCCTGTGACTCTGATTTATATAGAATCATAGAACCATGGAATAGTTCGGGTTGGAAAGGACCTTAAGATCATCCAGTTCCAACCCCCCTGCCATAAGCAGGGACACCCCACACTAAACCATATCACCCAAGGCTTCATCTAACCTGGCCTTGAACACTGCCAGGGATGGAGCAGAACCATCCGTAAGTCTAATTTCCAAATTATCCAAGACAACCTTGAATGTCCAAAACAACCCACACTGCAAAGCAATGTCACAACTGTCTGAACTGTATCTCAGTACAAGCCAGCAAAGTGGACAGAAATTAGGCATACAAGTAATTTGATTAATTGATACCTTATTTTACGTGGAGAGAGTGTGCTTCTGAATCCTTTGTAGTAAGATGTCTCCCTTTGTGCCTCACAAGCCTGGCGAGCTTGCAGTTTGGGGTGCATGCAGCTCCCTTGCTCCCTCGAGTTGTACAGAACAAAAGCACTTAGGGTATTTTCTCCCTCCTGTGGCTTTCATTTTCCCTGGACATAATAAGGATATAAAGGAAATGGATTGTCATTTAACTGCTCTGTGCATAAACACATGATTTCGGTCTGCAGGGGTTTTCCATCAGGATCCATCACACTAAGCACACATTGAAGGGGAGAAATGGACACAAATGTGGTGTATTTATTAAGAAATAAGTGGCATATTTATTAAGAAATAAAGTATGAAGTTTGTTTTGGTTCCTTTTTTCTGGGAAATGTGGAGCAATGTTGGCCTCTAAAACTTGTTATAGGCACTGGTTCAGTAAGTGCCAACATAATGCAGGAAAAACAAGCTGAGAACAGAATGTTTACAGCAGTGGTTCTTTAAATGGAGAAGTAATACAAGTTTAAGTCTTTGGTGTGCTTATAATTTACTACTGCTTAGATAGGACACATCAACTAGGGGAAAATAAATGCATATATTTCTTACTAATTTTGCCTTGAAGCACCAAAGTACATCCACTTGACAATGTATAGGGGTTTGGTTTTATTTATTGGTACTGCAAGGCAGCCCTATGAATGCAACATGGTACGAGGCATACAAGTCATCTGTAAAAATCAAATTGCAAGAAGCTGCAGAAGCAGTTTAAACTGAAGAACATACCTTCTAGTTATCTGCATTATCTTCTTTGGCACCTCATGCTGGACCTCATATCTGCAGGTAGCTTTTAGAAGAATTATAGGAATTGCATTTACAGCCTCTCAGCACTTGAGGAATCCTTTTCATTTGGTGGATTTTTTTCCCCATTCCCTAACTGAAATATCTCTTGCTGCAACTTCTAACCATTGCCTCAGGTCCTTTTTCCATGCACGTTTGATGTGCAACACTGTGCACTTTCCCAGTGTGTTGCACCAGAAGAAATCCTCAGTAAATGTTTCCTGTTCTACCAGTGACAGCGTTTAACACTGATTTCAGTTTCAGATTAGAACAGAAATTAGGTCTGTGGAACTTTTTTACACCTATTTGGTTGCCATGGACTGTCTTTTTGTTCTTTACATGCTTGGTTGACAATGCCATTGGGTGAATTATGGATGAATTAGGCTTATTATGTCCTGCAGTTTTCTTTCTTCATCTTCACCATCTTCAAATGTCTGAATGTTCTTTGGTTTCCAGATTCATGCTCTGGGTTCTGTAGGACTTTTTGCAGTGAGTCCTTCACCTCTAATTCTGCTGCTCCCTTTACCCATAAACAAAGTGAAACTCAGCCATAGTGTGTAGGTCAAAATAAGTTTTGTGGCTAAAATAATTTTGCTGATATTTTAGTTCTTTTAATTTTTTCACAATTTGCTGTGCATAGGGGTGAGTAGGTTCACTGCTGTGGAAGGAAAGTATGATGATGCCAACAGACCCACTAAAAGGTGCGAGTCCTCCTGGGACAGGTTTGGATGTTCCTACCCATCCCCCTGCAACTATTTTGCATACTACCAGTCTGTGTTCAGGGCAGCTGTAAGGCTGGAGAAATGGGAGTGGATTAAGAAAATAGAAGCCTTTCTTTTTACTGGAAAATAAAGATGCATTCAGTGAGAGGGAACAGCTGGCAGGAGATTATAGCCTATAGATTATAGTAGGGTGCAGCCGGATTTACAGTTATGGCTAAGTTACAGATGTACCTGTGAATTTATATTCTGCAGACAAGCTTTTATTGCTCTAATGAGAACCCATGTGCTCTATTGTGGAGCATTATTGTCATGCTACTTAACAAAATTGCATTGGCGGTTCTGCCTTTTACCTTGCAGTGTGACTGTAGTGTTTTTATTTTGTTTAGCCATATAACGTAGTCATGACGGTTGCTGTTGTTTGCAAGCCTGTTGCATTTCAGAGATGATGAAATGACTTCTGAAGAGGCAAGCAGCTCATTACCCATGGAACACAGCAAAATGAAAATTGTATTTTTTTTTTATCTTGAGGCTCTTTGTATCTGACTGCTCCAAATGGCTTAGATACAACAGTTGCATAAAATAAGCCACACTTGATACACATAAAAAGTGGTTGCAGCAGCTTCTTTTAAGATGTTTATTTACACGTTTTTTAGGAAAACTGGAAGAATGTATGCTAATTTTACGTGAATTTGTTTTATTTAAAATAGCAAGGATGCTTATAAAACCACACTTACGGTAACAACATATAAAAATGTGGTCCAGAGAAAAGAGTAAAATGAAGTTTAAGAACCTGGGAAAAAAGAGTTAGAGCTGAAATATATGTTAACATAAGCTAAAAGATACCCACACTAGCAGTGGATGGAAATCTATTGAAGAGAAAACCTGGTTATTTTGGTAACCTAATAAACTTCAGCATTCCTGTCTGAGAGTTTATTATGATGTCGTATATCTGCATTACCACATTTACAGTCTAATTTGACAGTGTAGCATCAATTTCTACAAGTTATATATGTTGTAAACTGAATCATTCAAGAACTGAAACAAAATATCTTAAGAATCATGGAATCATAGAATGGTTTGTGTTGGAAAGGACCTTATAGCTCATCCAGTTCCAATGTCCTGCCATGGGCAGGGACACCTTCCACTAGAGCAGCTTGCTCCAAGACCCATCCAACCTGGTCTCAAACACTGCCAGGGGTGGAGCATTCACAACTTCTCTGGTAACCTGCACCAGTGTCTCCATCCTCACAGTAAAGAACTTCTTCCTTGTATCTAACCTGACCTTCACCTGTTTAAGTCCATCACCCCTTGTCCTATCGCTACAGCCCCTGAAGAAGAGTCTCTCTCCAGCATCCTTGTAGGTCCCCTTCAGATAATGGAAGGCTGCTATGAGCTTCTCTTCTCCAGGCTGAACAGTGCCAGCTCTCTCAGCCTGTCGTTATACAGCAGGTGCTCCAGCAGCTCCATGTCTTTATGTTGAGGACACCAGAACTGCACACAGCACTCCAAGTGGGGCCTCTTGAGAGCAGAGTAGAGGGGCAGAATACCCTCCTTCAACCTGCTGGTTAACTTTATACATTTATTTATACATTATATATATATATAATATATACATTTATTTATACATATATTTATACATTATATATAATATATATTATATATATTCTATATATAATATATATTTATTTATACATTATATTTTTATATATATATTTATACATTAGCTGTTTAAAAATATTAAAGATTTTTATTTTCTTTTATAAGATATAGCAGTATCTTTTTTTCTTGGCAAGGGACTATCTCATAATAGTAATTCTCTTCCAAATTGTGAAGACTACATGATGGAAAAGCATAATAAATCTCTATTTATGAGTGTGTCCTTCCAGTGGATGCCATCTTAACCTATGGGAAGTTTATTTGAATTTCCTTTAGAGATTAATCAGCTAGTGCTCCCAAAATTTAACTTGCCTCTATCAAATGCACACAGTGATGTTTTTCCTAGAAATCTCTTCTATAACTATGCTAGGTTATCCACTATTTTTTTCTTGGAAAATATCTTCTTTGCAGGATCTGACTCTCCAATGACTAAAAAGAAGTGATTCCACAGAATTAATAGTTATTTCATCACTGCAGGAGTTTAAAACTGCAGGAATTGTTATACATCCATTACACAAAGGCACATATTCCTTCAAGAATATTTTAGGCCAAGAAAATACACATAAAAAAAGAATTAGAATACAAACCAACCGATTTACTGTAATGTGAGATTAGTGTGGACCAACTAGAGAAGTGTTATCATCCCATGTCTGAAGGTGGTTATATGGATAGGGTTTTCCCAGGACATTTCAGAGACTACCTTCTCCATCTAGAGCAGAGCATTGCTCTAATTTGTGTCTATTGTTGCCATCCCAGAAGGGACAGACTCTCAAAATGGTTTATAATCCCTCCACTTTTCACTTTAAATTTGTCAAACAATTCAGTTACATTTGAGTATCATTATCTGTATTCTACAGCATTAACCCTTAAATAAGAGACACTGAAAAACATCATAAGAGAAGATCGATCAGAATGAGAAGCCTGCTGTCTTCAGGAGCAAGTTATATCCCTTTCCCCCTCCTTTATTTCACAATATTTTGCAAAAACAAACAACCCCAAAACAAGCAAGCAAACAAACAAGAGAAAAAAACCCCACCAAACCAAAAGCACATTTCAGTGGAAAAGCCAGGCTGTTTTAAGATACCATTTTACACAATCTATCATCAAGCTTAATTGTGATTTCATTGCTGCTTCTGGTTTTATTCAGAACCTGTGTTTTCAGACTTTGGTGCTGCTGATTCCAGTCATTCACAGCTGATAATCACATCATTTTATAAACAATGACAGTTTAAAAGAGACTGAACTGTGCTTTCTTATTTTTAGTCATGAGCAGCTGAGAAGACATCAAGGCCCAAACAAAGTTCTGCTATGAAAAATTCATGATAGATCTTCTTTCTAAAGCTTGTTGCTGCTGCATGTTTTAATTATATTTACCCACCTGGAGAATTAGAATCAACTCTTGAGAAAGGAGGGAGGAAATAAAACACAGCATAGTATAGCATTATTCAGACCAAGAAATCCCTGAAAGGTAACAACGTTCTTCTTATCACCTTTGTAGGTTAATATTAAATTATTACTTTTTGATTTATAACTATTATTTAGAAGGCTAAAAAAACCCACCTCTGTGCAGTTCAGTTATTTGAAGATTTCGTAGCAACTGCAGGATGCAAAACCTCTTTTAGGAGTAGGAAGTTCAAAGGGATAGCTAAGATCAAACGGTACAGATTGTTTTAAAAATATATATATGCCATCATGATATGAAGACTTGCAGTTCCCAAAGACTGTGAAATATAAGTTCTGGGAAAATCTGAAGGAGCCAAGTGATGAGTTTGTGTGAGACTGAGATTTTCAGCTCTTAGAATGCTAGAAGACTAACGTGCTGAAAGACTGCCAGGAAACCTTAACCACAGTGGGTTTTTTTTCTGAGTCTCAGTACCTTTAAAGGCAATACATACTGTATTGGGCCCAATACATTCATCCAATAGATATTTATATTGGGACATTATCTTCAGATCATGCATGGTGTGGTGCATGAAAATTTGTCATATGTGGATAGCTCATGTAAGTGGAGTCAATGCATCTTTCTGCTTTTTTTTGTGCTGATATCAGGCCTTAAATCCTCTTAAAACTACTGTGCTCATTGAATGTAGAAGAATTGTGAAAACTGACTGTATGAATGCAAGCCAAAGGTCTTACCAGGAAAAAAACCATAGAAAAGAACCACCTGTTCTGTTTATTTTTAATTACAGCTTTGTCAGTGCATCAAATGAATGAATTCACAATATAGATGCATTCAGGAAGCACACACTGCAGTGGGGTTAGGGTCATTTCTATATGGCTTGTGTGTTCTGGCACACAGCTTTGAGAAAGGCGTTCTGTGAGTGCCTGCTCCTACAAATCACATGGGACTTTAAATCAACGTATTCTTACTCATTTCTCTGCGAGTTAACAGTATGTACTGGTTACTAGTTAGAAAAGCCTTTCTTTCCCTTTAAAATGTTTTGATCTAACTGTTTTAGTGCTTGGAGTCACATGCCACATCCTGACAGTTAATTCTTTATGTCAACCTGGAGATTTCTGAGAGACACTCATGTTGTACTGTACAATCTCAATGGATGTGGAAGTGTAACGTAAGCGGGCTTGTTGTGTACATTTTACTTACTTTTTTTCCACCTCTTCTTCTGGAATATGTGACTCCCGATTTAAAGAAAGGTGTGTGTTATGGGCCCAAAGATATGGGATTGAGATAGGGGGAACTGGATGCAGTCTCCTGATCTGACCAGGACAAAATATTGCCTTGAATCCTTTGTCTCCCACTTGAAAGGTATAGTCTGTATGCTATGCCAGGCTGAACTGACTCTTTGGCTCTATCTTCATCTGGTTGGTTAGACATTTCTGTCATGTAGTCTTGTTACAGAATCATAGAATCATTTAGGTTGGAAAGACCATCAAATCCAATTTTTAACCTGGCACTGACACACCTACCAATAAACATGCCCCTAAGTGCCGCATCTACATGTCTTAAATACCTCCAGGAATAGTGACTCCACCGCTTCCCTGAGGCAAACCCCCACCTTGCTACAACCTCTTTTCAGGCAGTTATACAGTGCGGAAGGCTAGTGGCAATGGAGATGTTGAACATGGCATGGGTATTCACCAAATCACACTGGTTTGGTTTAAAACAGTTGAAAGGAAATACATGATGTTTAAGTAGCTTCAGTAACTGTTTGCCCTGGAAGGCTACTGGGGAGGCAGGTTGTGTCAGCAGAGTCCAAAAAGGGGCTGTTCAGGAATAAAAAACATGTATAGGAGGCCTTTGGTGACATGGTTTAGTTGTGGACATGGCAGTGCTGGGGGAACAGTTGGACTGGATGATCTTAAAGGTCTTTTCTAACCTGGTTGATTCTATGATTCTAGGTCCCTGTGTAGCAGTTACAAACTGTGAAGGTACAGGGGGAGAAGGAGCAGCAGAGGGGCCACATCTATGTATTCTACACAAACACCTACACACCATCAGCTACCTCCTTTTCTGGGAACAAAGCACAAGCCTAAATGGACTTGAGAAGCAGAGTTTAAATTCTATATTTTCACATTTCCATCATTATCAACAACACAATCACAGGTGAGTGCACACTGATGGAGCAGTGCTACCCAGGTGGGGGCAATGGGGCTGATGGCTCCCTGCTCACACCCCTGATGAGAGGTTGAGGTACAGCTTCAATTTAGCTGGGGAATAGGAGAGAGGTGAGAGAATGTTGAGAGGTTGGATGTTTGACTTCAAAATTTCTAGAGGAACAGGAATAAAAAAGGCAAGGGTGTTTTATGTCTATTTTAATTGATGTGGAGCTTGCTCTTAGTAGAGAATCTCTGGTATCTGAGGTAGGCTGTGTTGCAATATCTTTCCTAAACATGTTGGGTTCTTTTAACACCTACTTTCTAACTGGTAGTTGTGATAGTAAAGACAGTGAAATCTCATTAAAATGAAAAGCAGACCATGCATAAGCATTACAGATAAGCATCCCTGAAGGGGGCCTATAGGGATGCTTCAGAGGAGCTCTTCATTAGGGACTGTAGTGACAGGACAAGGGATAACGGGTTCAAACTTAAAC
>JBAFWW010001489.1:0-12050 GCA_036873685.1 Agapornis canus | reverse complement strand
CTCTGCGGCGGGGCACGGGGGAAGAGCGAGGCGAGCCATGGAAGCCCAGCGGTGCATGCCAAGCCTGACCTGTTCGGGGTGGCCTGGCGTATTCGGCAGGATGGGTGGCAGAACCTGGGCTTCCCAAAATTCGCCTGGGTCATTTTTCTACCGAGCAGTATTGATAGGAATCGCGTATGTATTTTAATAACAGGTTGTGTGCGTTCTCCACCGTGTTTGTGTAAACCTGTGGGACATCCCACACGCGAAGCTATTGAAAACAGGAATCGAAGTGTAAATAGGGTCAATTAATATGATGTGAGCATAGTAGGGCACAGCTGTGCGTGAGGAGGGGTAGATTTTGTTTGCACACGTTGTGGACAGACGTTTGTATCCCCCACAAACTTCATTGCGTGTCAGAATGTGCCGAACTGATTAAATTTGAATGCTTGAAATGGGCCAAAGTGTGGTGACAGCAGTTGACGGGTGGGTGAAGAAATAACTGGCTTGCTGCAGTTTAACTCTATAAATGGCCTTTCCAGAAACGAGGCCAGTTTGGAAGAACACAGTGCTACATGAAAGCGTCTTAATACTTCGTTGTTTACTGCAGTGCATGTTGCAGGATAATTCTCTACCACGTTTATGCCCTTTTTGAGAGAGAAAAAGTTTTAAGACACCAGTTGTTTTGGAGAGTGGCCTCCCAGACGTTGTTTGGAAACAGTTGGTGAGAGCAGGAGTTAGGGACTGTGTCACAATACTCTCTGCTTATGGTTCATCTGTACTTAAGAGTTTTTTCCGTGTCAGGAATGCAGTAATTTGTCCCAAGCCAGTGTCCTCTGGAAATATTAGTCACATTCAGAATTACGGTGGTGTTTCCTCACAAGGTAAACCTGAAGCGTGGGGTAGAGGCTTTGGCCAACACAAGGGCTTTTGGCAGGGCTGGAAGTCTGCATTTACCTCCTGGTTTTCACATTCATTTTCAAGAACGAGAACTGCTTCGCTATGAAAATCAGTATTTCATGGCTTCTTATAGCTGTGAAACAGAGAAAGTGTGGAGCACGGTAGGAAACAAAGCCACTTTCCAGTTTAAAAAGGGCCATGTTTTGTGTGGGGCAATAGTTCTATCATCAAGGTGTTTGATGCTATAGTATCAATGAGTTTTAATTCTCGTGTTGACTGTATTTCACTTAAAAACTATTCGGTGGCTTTGTAAAGGTGCAGGGTATTTGTCTGGTGAATTAGCAGTTCAAAGCTTTGTGATACTAAGAAGAAAGGACTTCTATTTTTGATTTGGCTTCAAGCAGGAGCCAGGTTTTTGTGAGCGCAGCAGGGTGTTGAACTCGAAATTCAAAAGGCTTATTCCAGTTCTGCAGCATACCTCCTATGTGACACCGGCCTGTTTGCTTTCCTCTCCTTGCTGAGCTTTACCTCTTAAAATGAGGTAAATGGTACTCTTGGTTTGGGAGCCCTTTTCAAAGCAAGTCTTGGTGAGCTTAACCCTTGGGTTTCCTCAGGGAGTGAGGATTACTTAGCCAGCGATGTATGTCATGCAAACTTGATGTTAACTACAGCTTGTAAGGTAAGAAGACATTGTTCATTTGGGTGTGTTGGCTTGGATATCATTACAACTGTAACTTCTTTAGCCCCACCCAAATATGACATTGCTTGTCAGGCAGGACCTGTTTCTTTAAACCATTTAAGAATTGGCAGGTTTAAAATCGAAGGATAATTCATAATGCTTGAGCCAGCTTTGGTTTGTTTAGTGCTTTATTCCTAAGTATTTTGACCAGAAAATGGGGTAACAAAGCGGTAATTATTTGCCCAGGTTTTTCTAAAGAAGGCTAAACAGGCCTTTGGGATAAGTAGAAACCTGTGTTTAAGATCTTTCAGATGTCTAAGTGAAGAAAATCATGGGAAGGTAGCATTTAAAATAAACCCTTTTTAGAAGGCGTAGAGAGTGGGGGAAGAACAGTGGCACAGTGTATTCTGCAGCTGGTTTAAGTGCATACCCAAGGAGGTGAGTCTGGCAGGAGCTATACTGGGCTGTGAGGATCTGTGTGGATGAGGATGCTGTTAGTCATTGAGCAATACCTGCTGCACATCAGCACGCAGGTGGCACCTGCCTGAGTTTAAGTAGCTGCCCAAAGCAGTTTCATAGGAGGACAGGGTGTGATGAAGCAGGGTGGCTGTCAGAGGGTCCAGTGTGGTGATGCTGACTTTATTTTGCTGCACATCAAAATAAAAACCACTTGTTTTACCTGAAAAGCACCTTTTGGGGAGAAACAAACACCTTGCTTGCCTTGATCCTTCTTTGGATCTTGACCCTATTGCTTGAACACAGATTACTCGCGTATCTAAAGGTTTTGTTTCTTGCAGTATTGTAAGAGTTTGCACTTGCACAAAATCCAGTTTGATTGAAATGCTGTGTAAAAATGTGAATGAGAAGAGTCGGGTATCTAGAGTGACTTACAGCTTCTCAGCTTATCCAGGCACAAGGCTAGAAGCTTCAATTCCAGCTTACCTTCAGGACTGTTTTATGGTGTTAAGCGTGGTATCTGTCCCCCAGCAGCTCCACATTCCGTTGATGTGTTTCGCCTCATGTTTCAGGGATAAGACGCATTGGCAGGAGGCCTGATCAGCAGCAGCAGCAGCAGGGTGAAGGCAAACCGATTGACAGGAGACCGGAGAGACGACCTCCTCGTGAGCGCCGCTTCGACAAACCTGCTGATGAGAAAGGAGAAGGAGGAGAATTTTCTGTGGATAAGTAAGGATTCTGCCTTGCATGACAAAAACCTTTGACAGGAAGGGGCTGTCCTGCCTTCTGCTGCTAAGTTAGAAACCAAAGAGCTGATTGATTCAAAATCAAATGGGTTGAATTACATTTTTGTCAGTCACAAGAAGAGCCTGTGTTACCAGCCTATAGCACTTTGCCATAATTTTGATACCAACTTGACTCAAGTTTTAGACTGGAATGAGCTAAGATGAGCAGTTCCATGGGTGTAACTGAAAATAGGGTTTAAATCATTGATACCCACCATATCGCTTTAAATCTAGCAGATAGCTCTGAAAGGAACCCATGTGTAGTGGTTGCCTGCAGCATGAGATTTGTTTGCTCTTATGCTGTTGCTTAAATCCATACAGCTGACTTCAAGCCAATAAAAGTTGTCCATATAGGTGTGTACATCTTGGCTGCAGCAGCTTCAGCTCTGGAGGTGAGAAGCCATCTTACATCAAGGCAAAATTTGCAGGTATCATGAGGGATCCAGAATTGAAGTGTTCTGAAAATAATGTTCAAATACTCAAATTTTAGTAGCCAAAGATAAAATCATTTGAAAGTAAGTTGGATGAATGTGAGTTCAGTGGAAATTGTTGTATCAGCTAGTTATGTGACACAGTACAAACACTGAATTTTGGAGTTTAGTGCCAGCAGATGCAAACAAACAGTAATCCTTCTGAGCATTATTACTTATGTGGGTTTATTCAGTGTAACAAGATGGCACTGAAGCTAACGCCTGGACACAGCTACAAACAGCAATTACCAAAGGAAAAGTAAGGAAATAAAACTCCCAAAAGACAAAAAAAGAAAGTCTGAAAAACTGTGTTGTAAACTTCAGGAGGTGAAATACTCACGTTTGGCTATTCCATGCTAGACCCATTATTGACCGACCTATGCGTGGACGTGGTGGACTTGGCCGAGGACGTGGCCGTGGCCGTGGCATGGGCAGAGGAGATGGGTTTGACTCTCGTGGCAAGCGTGAATTTGACAGACATAGTGGCAGTGATAGATCGTAAGTCTTTGACTTTTTCTATTGTTAGTGTGGCTATTCTTTATAATTAATATACATTTTAATAATTGCTTTTGAATTTCTGTCTCTGGACACTATAATGTTAACTCAGTTTTGTTAGTTCTGTTTCACATTCACATTTCAGCGGCCTAAAGCATGAGGACAAGCGTGGTGGCAGTGGATCACACAACTGGGGAACCGTCAAAGACGAGCTAACGTTAGTAATCTGTCATTGCTCAGACAACACTTAGCAGAATGTTAATCAACCCTAATTCTAACTGCTTGCAAAAGACAAAGATTGAGCTGCTTTTTTTGCCTTTGATTTTTGTAATTTTTGCTATGCTATTAAAGCAGCCTGTGCAGAACGTAGTAAAGGAACAATTTCTTGTAACACAAGAGATGGCTTTGCTGTTAAAACAGGATTTTGGGGAAGTTTTGCATGGAGGGTCTTGTGCTGTTTTGTTTTTTTTTAATACCTCTTTTACTTAATAGAACAATTTAACAATTTTGATCAGGTTATGCATGCTTTTTTTATGAGTATTACATTGAAACCAGAATTTTTAATACCCAGGCTCAAGTTGTGCTTGAAAGCAGGAGGCTTTCAGAAGGGGTGTTAGTGTATGTTGGGGAAAACCTTTAGGAAGGTGAATGTAAAAAACACAGCACCAATCCTTAAATAAGTAGTTGTTTTAAAGAAGAGTGGCTTGTCTAAGTGCACTGTAGAGCTTAGTAATTAATCTTATGTAGCTTTAAAGAGGGATGAACTCTTAAAAAGCCAAACTTCAAACATTATGTAATTGCAGTGAATTGGATCAGTCGGCTGCAACTGAGGAAACGCCAGAGGGAGAGGAGCATCCGCCTGCTGATTCTGAAAATAAGTGAGTACCACTCCTCCTAATGCTCTTTGCTTCAGAGGCAGCATTACTTTGCCTTTAGCCTCTAATACTTGTTCCTACTTCTTTTACCTAACTCAGATTCTGCTTTCTTTAGCAGGTAGGAAATCATGCACAGTGCTGCTGAACAGCTGTCTCTTTAAAGTCTGTGTGTCAAAAAATTGTTATCTTAAAACTTTTAGTGTCATGCAGACTTTTAGATCACTTTCAAATTTAATGATTAGTAATCAGTTCTAATAGGCTTAGTGTCTGGGGATTGCATCTCCTAAATACCAAATCCAGAAGCATCTGTGCTCATAATTAGGTAGAACCACCAAGCAAAAGGGACAAAATGTTCCTCTGCCAGTGGAGGGCAACTTTTTTTTAAGCTTAGTTCTTCAAACCCCGTGTTGAGACAGTGTGACCAGGCTGTGAAGAAAGGTTGTGTCCCTTTAATTTTCCAGCTTTTCTGCGCTAGCCTCAAAGAAGTTCACTTGATTGCTTCTCATTCCACTTGGACACCTCATACATCCAGTGACTGGATGAATGAAGTAGAGTAACTAGATAAGCAGAATGAGAAGGTGACACAGTTGATGTAAAAGCATGATACAAACCTTGATGGTAGCATAGCAGAGTAAAATGTTGTTTTAATGAGGGATGTGCTTTATGATGGATTCAAAAGAAAAGGTCAGAGAAGATGAATTTTGAAATACTTGTTTGCACAAGATTTCTAATTTGCAGTTTGCTGTGGCTCAGTTTCCTCATTTAAAGAGAGTGCAATTACTGCATAGAGGGTAAGAAATGGGTTAGCTTAACTAGAAGAAGACAAAGTGTTACTGTCCAAGGTTGTGGTGGTCCAAGGTTAAGGTCAGCTTGTATACAGAAGTAGGAGGAGGATTTGTAAGGAAATACAGCTGGAGCACTGGTCAGGGAATGCAGGCTAGCTAATCTTTGAAAAAGTTACATGTATTGGAAAGCTGGATGTATTCAATTTGCTCTGACTGCAGTGTTTCCTGGACCTTTATTAGTAGCAGTGTGCTGGTGCTTCCTCAGATCTGCAGAAAATGTGGATTTCTTAGTTTCAGTCATAGCAAGCCTGTTGTAATCCATCCTTTATAGAAAAGCATCTTTACATGGGTTAGTTTCAAGTTGGCTAGTTTGGTGTGGATCTAACCTAAATGCTTCAGCAGAACTGTAGGATATTTTACTGCAGTGAAATGTACAGAATGCTGAGAGGTAATATTTTGGCCTTGAACAACAAAAACCCTTCTGAATATACACCATGTAAAAAAGTATTCTGTAGGACAGAATAGAACATAATGGAAATAGAGTTATTTTGATTTAAAACCTCTGCATTTTTACAGCAGAATTAATGGCTACAAAATGAAGACCTTTCCACTTAGGTTGAGGCTTTCCTGATCTTTTTGCATTACATACATGAGACCAGTTTTCTATAAATCAGAAATTCAGTTGCATAAACACACAAAGGAGTGCCTACAGGATTGACTGCCTCTGTAGCTGGATTGTGATCTGTTACTGAGCATAGTGTGTGTGTGTTTTATATAAAAATAGCTCTTTGGCAGAAGGTAGGGGCCCCAAACGTTTATAGTGAGGTGATACATTGTACAAGTAGTTAAGTTAGCTGAAAGTAAAACCAGTTTCAGTTAGATAGGAAATTAGTAATTGTCTTTGGCTCAATAAAGGAAGCAAGATATCCAAAGCTGATTAAATCCTGTTACTTAAAAACTAACGAGCTTGAAAACAGTGGTGAGACCAAGCTGTTTCTCACTGCTTTAACCTGAACCTCTCGGGGAGAGGTAACTCAAAAAAAGGGGGGGAGGAAGCTCCAAAGAAGTCCATTGCACAAGTTAGGCTTTCATATTTGTAAAGAAGATTGTCATTTACATGGAGAACAGACATCATGGGGCTGTGCTCACCCTTTAGTTGCTCAGAGGTGTCTGTCTGGCTGTGTATGGTTTTGGCACTGTGGCTAAAGGAGATGGGTTTTCATATATAAACCTCTTAACTGCTAAATACTAGACAGGCTTTTATAATCTACTCACAAATAACAACTGATTTTGAATTTATTATATCTAGAATGTGAGTTCTATAAGTCATGACTGATAATCCATGAATTTACTGCAGAGAGAATGAGGTTGAAGAAGTTAAGGAAGAAGGCCCTAAGGAAATGACCCTGGATGAGTGGAAAGCAATTCAAAGTAAGGATCGTGCAAAAGTTGAGTTCAACATCCGTAAACCAAATGAGGGTGCTGATGGGCAATGGAAAAAAGGATTTGTTCTTCACAAGTCAAAGAGCGAGGAGGTAAAGTGGTTTTTAATACTTGTTAGTATCCAGATTGTGTAGGTTTTGCCACTGATGTGTGCTTCCTGGAGTGGAAGCTTCATTCCTTGAGACACTGACCTGTAACTAAAAGCTTGTGTAGTGGCAACAGGACTTATGTAGACGTTCTTACTGTGGTCAGTTCTAGCAGTTAAGCAATGCTTAGGTTGGTGTATACTGTGATATAATCTAGGGATAAGGCTGGAATACCGCTGCATCTGGGCAGGTAACTTTGTAAGGAGAGCTTCTTGGTGAGCGTTTTAGAAGGGGGTTGTCAAAATCAAATTTACCTGCATTTTTCCTTTTTCTTAAGATTCTTATGCTGTTTAGCATCTGTTTGTCTTCTGCAGTACACAGCCTTACGGTGCTTGCTAAACACAATGTGAGATTGAAGAAATACTGGTTGTGTCTTAGACATCTTAATGTGTGAACTGTGTATCTTACCTTTGTAACATGGGTATCTTCTCATTCTGTAATGTGACATTGAAGTTTTTGTGAGTCAAGGGGATGTGTTTGTATGCTTCAGTGCTGTTCAACATGGTTGCTGTAGAATTGGAGTTTCTCAGACATACTCCAGTCATAGCAAGATTTTCATTCTTCTGTTCCAGGATAGTGCAAGTGGCAAGGAGAGACAAAACTTTCACTTCAGAAGGAAGAGAAGTGCTGAGAGCTCTGGTTTTTAATGTGGGGCTGCTTTAATCTTTGGTTTTAGCAGTGTATTCAGTGGCCCACTTAAGATATGGGTGGCCTGCAGCTTTGTGTACCAGATGGTTCTGACTGCCTTTGAAGTAGTGTTCTGTTTGGTCTGCTAGTATCTATTTCTGCTTTTTCACACCTTGTCAGTGTTTTCTTGTAAGCTGGGGACACAATACTGAGGGGGAGGCACTGCTCAGTACTCTCCAGTGAAAACTCCCATTTCCAATCTCATTGAACTTAGAATGGGTTTGACTTTGTCATAGTCATGCTGTTTTCTTGTCTTGCCTTGCTGTGTATGTTCTTTTAGTTCTTGAAATGATTGTGTATCTTTGTGTTTACCTTAAGCTGTTCAGTGAAGTGTTCATTAAACAGTGCTTTCTTTGGCTTGTGTAGAAAAGGGAAATGGATTTAGACTTAATGGTGCTGTATGTTAGAAGACTATATTTTAACAGAAATACTTCTGTACTTGACTAAGATTTGCTAAGCCATTAGTCTTTCAAGTTCCCCCAGCTCCAGTCCCTCTAAACCAGATATATTTGGCATTTAGTCCGCTGAAGACAGTCTTTTTAACATACATATGTGTATAGTAATGTAAGAACATGGTGGTACTCTTGATTTCAAAGCTAGAAGGATCCACACTGACACATTGGTAGTCAATTCCCAAAAACCCCCCAGACTCAGTGAGAAGAACTAATCGCATTACTTCCATGGAAGAACTGAGATGGTTACTAGATTGTTCTGTTTGAGAGGTGTGTTGCTTATTTCTAACAGTATCACTTAAGATGCTAACAGCCTCTTGCTGTGTAAGCATAGAATTGAGATATTAATAATACTGCCTTTAAATTTAGAGGCTTTCAGCCTGCTTTTGGTGTGTGTCCAGCAGATGCGTTTCCCCATTTCGCTTACTCATTGTTCCCTGATCCTGTGGGAAGCAGTATGGGGGTTTTGGCTCAGTGTTATAGCAGAACAGCTCTATCATACAGGTGTTGGGAAAGCCTTTGCTGTGGCTCCTTTGTGAGCAGGCTTAGGTGGAATATTCAGAAGTTATAGGCAAAACCTGCCAGTCACCTGCTGTTCTTTTCCTGTTTGTCCTCTTGGACATACTTACGAGTCATGAAGTTAAGGTTGATGTAAGGCTTCTCTGATTCTTACTTATGAAGGAGTTGATGTGTGGAAGTGTCTTGGTTTATAAGTAAATTCGGGGTTTCAGTCCCAATGTTCTGTACTTTATGGCTGAAAAAGCACAGTGTGACCCTGTGTATTTGAATTGTTGTGATGACCACCCTCATCCCTGTGGGTTGAGAACTTCTGGGAGGATGCTCTAGGAGTCTTTGGGAAAAGTGAGTCTGAGGATCTGGTACTGTTCACGTTCCCTAATCTTGTGAAAGTGCCTCCTTCTTCATTCTTGTGTCCTTCATTGAGGGGTGAAACACTTTACCCTGTCTGAGGGCTCTTTTCCACATTTGCTATGCAGTTATCAGAAAGTGATGCTTGGTATAAAATGATCTCTTAACACTGCCTCAGATTCTTGCTGTTCTAATATAAAATCCATGTGTCCTGGCAACCCGAATCTAGCGAGACTCTTTCCAGGTCATTGGGTTATGCTGTAAAAGAAGTCTGCTCTTTTCCTTCTCAGTAGCTGATTTAGTGGCTTCGGTCTTACAAGTTCTCCTGGTGCAGCTGAACAAAGCATGGCAAGGAGTTATATTGTAGAGAGATCTTGAAGCTTGCTCCAGAAGCTGGATGCAAGTCTCCTGGAAAGACTTGATAGTAGATGAGATCCTACCTGATGTATCTGCTCTGCTGTGCCTCTTTCCTGTGCCTTCATACTTTCTTGCTAACCTCATCGCTTTTCTAGAGGAGGCTGCAGTGGGAGACTGAGAGGCATGGTTGGAAAAGAACAGGTCATCTTCTCCAGATGTGGAGAATGACTCTTGAATCAAGGCTGTGCAGGGATCTCTTTTCAGTAGCAGCAGTTCCAAACATCCCACCATCTTATCTGTCCAGTTCTGTGCCTGATGGTTTGAGGTGCTAGAGATCATGGTGCATGCATGATCTCTATTAAAGCTGTCAGCAGCTCTTGATGAACTCTTTTGATACCAGTTCTGAGACCTCTCCTTGTCTCCGTGCCTGTGGTCTAGTCCATCCGCCAGTCTCTGGATGCTTGCACAGCTGTTGATCTCATCCTTCTGCTGTTCCACGTGCTCAGTGACATCTGTATCCAGCAAGCTCATGTGACCTTATTACCTGTTGTTTCTGTATGTAGCTGAGTCTCATTTCTTCCTTTTGTTTTCTCCCTTTGTTCCTTTTGTCACTTTGGCGTGGACACACAACTTTCATCAGACAAAGGCGATGACAGAAATGCAGGGGAGTCTGCTGGAGTCAAATGAGGTACTGATCCTTTATATCTAACCAGTAATACCTGTGTTTTGATAAGACCCCCTTCTGAAACAAAGGTCTGGATATACAGAAGTCACCAAAATAGAGACTACAAGTATATAAAATACAGAGCTTTTCTGTCCATGCCTGTTGTCTAACTTGCACCATATAGGACCCTTCAATACCCCTGCTGCTAACTGAGCTGAATTCAAACCTTATCATAAATGCTTTTGTCATGAGTCTTTATTTTTCTGTCATTACTGTTGTTATTCTGTATCTTGCTGTCTGCTTTGGCCCCCTTTCCTGTAGTAGCTTGTTCCTAACTTTTGACAGCCTTCCCCAAGACCCATGAGTGCAGCAAAGCCTTCAAGAAGCTATCAGTTGTTAGATCAGAGCGCTGCTGAGAGTTGCCAATGCATATCAATGAAATGCTTCCAAAGATGATTCAGAGTAAGCAGTTTGTGCAGTATGTCTGTGGCTCTTGTCACCAGAATGATAGAAGTGTGTGAGGAGAATATGCCAAGTATTTTATTGGTGTCTTCAATTAGCTTTAGTTACTTTGGATAAAGAAGTTGTCAGGGTATGTACAGAATTTACTATGTGTAGGTTTGGTGGTTAAACCAAAGTTAAGTTGTGAAAATACAATGGGTTTGGTGGATTTTAGTATTTCTCTTTTAAGCAGTAAACATAGGGAAGGGAATGCACAGAATTAATGTACAAGCCCACTGCTACTGTGTCTCACAGAAGAGAATGTCATAACTCCCAGTAAACTGAAAATACAATCAGTGGTGAAAACTGTAGATAAAACATTAAGTAGTAAGACAGGAATCAAAGCTGTAACAGAAGGTGGTGTGTGCTGGTTTACAAATAGGTGTACCCGTGTTTGAGTAGTGCCATGTCAGGCTGAGGTGTGACTGACTTTTCTCTGAGGAATAAGTTACTTAGGCTAACTTCCCCAGTTTGGAAAGGAGATCTGTGAGGGAATGGTGTACAGCTCAAGTCTATGAAATCAGGAGTGGATGGGGTCTGATCAGATGGAATACACCCCAGTGAAACATGCTTGAAGTAAAGCAGCATGGAGGGCTGTTTCTCATTGTGCCTGATCCAGCTGCAGGACATTGTGAAGGCCACAAATAACAGCAGTGCACAGAAAGGTGTAATTAGTTTGGTGGGGGAGAAGGGTCTTTATAGCTTTGTCCATCTCGTGCTTGGGGCTGACTCATGGAATCCCTGAAAGCAGCTTTCAGCCTTTTGATGCAGACCTGTGTATCCATTGACTGCCTTATGGAGCATCTGCAAACAGTAATTAAAGACTATGGGGCTTAATTGCACAATATGTTGCCTTTGAAAGTCAGCATATTGTGTAATTACACCACAAGAAGAGTAAGTTAGGAGGCTTCAGCTTGCATGTTGCACTTCTATAGGAGAAAAACAAGCAAATTGGTAATTGCTGTGCCAGAAGTTGGGGGCTTTTAGGGAAAGGAAGTTAAACCCTTGGTCTCCTCCAGTTTGCCATCTGTGAAGGTGCCAAAGCCTGACCGAGCACTGGAAGAACTATTTGTACAAAACAGGAAAAAATAATTCCTTTAAAAACACTTTGTTCTTTCTGTGTTCAGTGTAATTGAAATATTTCAGTGTCCTGACTAACAGTGGTTGTGGTGTTAGATGTACACACCTAGCTCCTCAAGTCTCGGATGCGCTCTGAACAACTAGCTGTGAGACAGTGTTGTATCCTGGTGAGACTCATGTTTTGCAGTGCATTTACTGAGGCTGGTTCTCTGTTCTAGCATTAATATTTCAGCTATCTTGGTTACATTGTGTTTGAACTGTGTTTGCCTCCTGTGCTGTTTGGTATGGCTGATGCAAACCAGTGAGGGGCTCTTGCCACCTCCCTGGTGTTAAATATCTGTATATTCATAAGCTGTGGCTGCCCCATCCCTGGCAATGTTCAAGGCCAGGTTGGACACAGGAGCTTGGAGCAAGCTGCTCCAGTGGAAG
>JBAFWW010001477.1:0-19411 GCA_036873685.1 Agapornis canus | reverse complement strand
ACTGGGCAGGACGCAATTCGTGTGGTGTTTGCACAAAGTTAAAATAATGAGAGCTCTGGAAGGTGGGAGACAATCTGGCAAATCCAGGGTTAGGGTCCTGCTAGTTTGAATGGCCCTAGATGAGAAAATAGGCTAATGGTTTCTTAGCCAGAGGGAGGAGTCCGTCATCAAGTACTCTATTGTTCCCTGTTAAATGAGCTGTAGATTTGTTTTGCAGTGTGTAGCTCACTAATGCCTATTTTGCCCTTGATGGCTATCACAGGCATCTGTTGAAAAATAAAATTCTCTGTCAAGATCAGCAGGATATTGTATTTCATTGATCAATTTATTATTCAGTCTTCATTTTTAGTAGCTGGAACCACTTCCTTTTAGTGGAAAGCCACACACTCGTACCTGAATATTAAGCGGACATTGTGAATAAAAGATTTATGGTGACAATGGTGGGCAAAAGGGCAATACTTAATACTCAGTTACTCTGTAGAATTCTGATGTGCAGGATAATCAGATTTTTATAGCATGATATGCTCGATGAATAAATAATAGATTCCTTTCTGAAGGAAGATTGCTTTGTGTGTTTCTGTGGTACACACTGTTTTCCTTATTATGGAGTCTTGGCCATAAATCTGAGCAAGACATACTTGAATACTCTATGGCAGTGTTTGCTCTATTTCTACTTAATGTTGGCTTCATTTCCACTTTGTATATAACTGAGAAATAAAGAGATGTCCAGCAATTCTAAATTGGAACTACACTTTCAGATCTGTAATCTTTTAAATCTGGCTTTTAATATCTTTGGTTTTCACACAGCCATTCTGTTGCTACACCTTTGTATCACTTGTGTGGACTCATGCTTGTCTGAACTTAATGATGTTAAATTTTTCACTGTGTAAGATTTGAAAGAACAAAACATATGCTTCAAAATGAACAAATGCTTAATTTAACGCTCTTTTAGATATATTCCTGTATCTTTTATAGAAAAAAACTCTAGGTGTCTAGGGGTTTTTATCTTTAAGACTGAATGCATTCTTGTCTTCTGAATGCAAAGAAGTTTAATTTTTGTACATTGTAATGGTTGGTTTGAGTATATTCAGCCTTATGTCATAAGTGATCAGTTATTGAGGGGATGACAAGTCAAGGTGGGAAGGGAAAGTACACTTACTATTTTTTGTTAGGATATTGGGACCATTTTAAAATATTAAATTGCAATTCTTATCTTGCGAGTTTAAATAGGAATTTAAAATTATCTATGAACAGTACTTTGTGTTTTCTTTTTTTTATTTTGCATTCTTTTTATAAGTGCATTAATGTTGTTTTGACAAGAGATGCTGCTTTAAAATTGGGTGGGGGGTGTCAGTGCATTTTATTTTCATTATCTGAGATTTGTAAAAATGGTTCAGATGTGCCTCCTTTTTAGAAGTGCTAAAGCAAAGCAGAGTAAAGCAGATCAATAAAATTGATCATTCTGTGACTTTCTTAGCAAAAGTAAATTCTCACAGTTAGTCATTCTGAATGAAACAAACAGCTATAGTGTGGAAATACAAAGTGCATTGTAGCAATTGCTTTACAAATACGTTCAGAAAATATCAGAAAAGGCTGGTCTTTCGAGGACTTTTATTTCAAATTTTGGGTAAATGCTTTTTTTTTTTTTCCCCGGAAACCAAAACAAAATGTTTTCTCAGGGTTCTAGTAAAACCAATAACCTCCAAAAAGAACGCATTAGCTTTGAAAAAGACACCAGTTCCTTTTGAAGTATTTTTTTTCCCTATTCATATTAAGACTTATTAATATTTCTCCCTCATTTAACCTGCTCATCAGAAGAACATTTTTTAATATATTCTATAGATTTATTATGGTTTAGAGTGATAAGCTTGTCTTTCGTAAAACCCCAAATTACTCTGAATATGAGAGGGTGGGAAAAATTGTGTCTAGAACTGTGCAAGAGTACACATCATGTGTTGGAGATAGAATTGCATGAATGGCTCAAATGTGCAAAAATTACATCTGTAGCATTTGTTTCTCCAGAATTTGTCTTGCTTTGCTTTGAAGATACCCCAATTCTGAAAACCTCAATGAAAACCAAAAAGGAACACTTAAGAAGCCAAATATAAAACTTTGAAGTTTCTTCTATTTTAAGTTTGGTAGAAAACTTAAAAACAGTAACAGTTATATTTTTCAAAAGAAACAAGGAGAAGGAATTACATATGTTAAATTTTGAGTTAGAACAGTCTAGTACATCATTATAATCCAGACTGAAAAGACTGAACATTTAAAAGGCAAAATCAACCAGAAAAAGACTTCTAAACTGAATTAGCTGAAACCCAAGATGTGCTTGTAGTTTGGAAAATGAAGTATTGTTTGTAACCTTTGCAATGCTTACTCTGGCTCTATTTCATCATCAGTAACTTCATACACAACTCATTTACTACAGTGTATATTTTCTTCAAAAAATACATAGCATTTCATTGGACAGAACAATGTATTCGAATCATTGACTGATGTCTTTTTCTTAAAAGCCAAGATTATTTCTATGTTTGCAAGCAAGAAGGTGGGTGCTTTGAATTTTTATTTGCAAGAGCTACACAAAAGCCAGAGGACTCAAGAAGATGGCAGGGACTACCTGTGTTTTTTCTATATGCCTCTTAATTAGTGTGTGGTCTTGAGCAAGTCAATTAATCTCTCCCTGGCACTATTTTCTTGTATAAAATAAATCCAGAAGTAGGTCATTACAGAATAAAAGGTACTACTATGTTACAATAAATAGTACTGGTGGAATTGGGAAATAAATACGTCATATCAAATAGTTTTACAGTCAATAGTGCAAAACCATTTAGTGCAATAACTGGAGCTGATGTTCTGGTTATCTTCAAACATTTCAGGTACCTCTATTTGCTTCTCAGATAGCTATCATTATTGCATGGTCTGTATTCATGGTTTGGATTTTTTTAAAAAAACTAAGCATTTTTTGAAGGCCATTAGACATAAGTCAGCTACATCAACTTGCCATATCATCTTTCAATGCTATATTTTTCACTAATTTGGAAATTTAGATATTTCAGATTGGAAAAAATAAAGAAGAAATACTATCGATCCTAATTCTACTGGTCATGTAATTTTCTAAAATGCAAGGTAGATCATAATCTCTTAGTCCTTAGGCTTTCTTTAATCAAGTTTCCCAGATGATATTTTTTTTACAATAGGTCTCCTTTAAATTTTATCTCAAGTGACTTATAGGTCTAGGCTTCTTCATGAAACCAGTGTTTCATCTATAGTTATACACAAGCAACTGCACAAAGGTGAGGCAATTTCAAGCCTTTTGCAGTCCAGTAATCCTGGTGTTTGTTCCCTAATGCTATCTACTTGAAACTGCACTTAATAAGTGGCTATTAAAACTAGTCACTGTCAAAAAAATATACTTCCTCCTCCTTTCCATTCTTTGTATGGGACTAGGTCTAACCAGATAGCATCTACTAATGAGTTGTGTACTTATGGAAATTGCTCCAAAGTATCATTTTCTTTTTTTCTTGAAGTGTCAATCTTGTCATTATGCCACTTAATAAATGGTTAAGATACCAAAATAACATCCAAGACTGAATGCAGTGTAATTTTTCAGTGGCCCAGGGGCTTTATTCTCCGTTAGGAGAAGAACAGTATTTTCTGTGTTAGTTTCTTGACTTTCTGAAGTCTGGGACGCTACATGACACTGTAATATTTAGCTAGATAAGTTTCTGTAAGTACAGATAGAACACCTGGAAAAGTAACGGTACCTTCACAAATCTTGCCAAATGTCTGTCTTGTAGTCCAAAAAAATCCACCCTTCTCTGTTCTGCTTGGTTTGAAAAGCTGCTCTTGATCTGTTGTGCTCTAGCTGCTTCCACAAAACCTAAGGAAAAGAAAGATGAGTGTTTTCCATCTTATAGGGCAATAGAAAATACTCTCAGAATTTAGTAGCAGTCTCTAATTGAGAATCTTGTTGTTTATTTGTCTGGGAGTGTTTTATTGCTTTGTTTACTATTAAGTGGTACTGGCTTCCAAGATGTTACAATAATTGGCATATGCTAGCTCTCCCTCAAAGATACAAATAATTTTTACAACTTAGTAAACACTGTTGGATTGATGTTCTTTTTGAATTGTCCATAAAGATAAATTAGAAACACAGCTTGTCAAATGTTTTAAATAAGTCACTGTAATGGCATTATTTTTCATGTTTGTTTCAAAAGGCTTACATTTTGTATTGTAAGAGTTGTGTGACATGAACAATAGAAATAGCATTAATTTTTGTGCTGTTAGAATTTGTGAAACTATTAACTTTTAAAATTCATATATTCAAATGTCTTTGATATGAATTGTTGCTGCAAACTACTGTTGCCAGTTTCATAAACTAGTGAGTAAAGAAGCCTGGTAATTTATCAAAAAAAGTCCATCATAATCAAATAGAGATTAAACAGTACTTAAATACTTTTTGTTAAGGACATAGCCATGTAATTTCTACCTTGAAATTGTTAACATAACTGTTTAATGTATTTCCCAATGGGGAGCCATGTAATGCAGTTTTTTTTTTAGCATTTTTAAAGTAGGTTTTAAGATAACAATATTTAAGTATTAGTAGAGATGTCTATCTAAGAAGGCATATGTAAAGGAACCCTCATACTCATGGTGTCAGCTTTGCGGCATGCAGCTGAAGTTCTAAGTGTCTCTCCGTGGGACACCAGGTGCACAGCTGAGGCATAATTTAGATGGGAATTTTATGTAAAACACTGAAAGAACCTTAGTTCAACTCTTAAAAAGTTATCCTAAATTGAGTTAAATAATTTTGACTACATGGTGCTCCTTCTGGTAGAGAAGACTTTGGAACTAGCAGGTGATTTGAAAACCTGTGAGATTATGTTGATGTGTTGGAACTATAAATGTGAGAGGAAGCTGGGAATGTATCCGTCCAAAAGCAAGGCAGAAACATTTGCTAAACAGGTTGTCTTGATGGACAAGTTGCAAGACTGTATTTTTTGCTATTGGATGGTAAGAGTTTCGTGAAGAAAGGATGTTGGACAAATCCCATTCCATATAACTTGATAGAATGGGTTCAGAATAAGTTGGTACATGCTGACATGAGGAACATCAACTTTCCTTTGACAATTTAATTAGTATGAGGTATACTGCAGCTCAAACAAACAAACAAACAAACAAGAACATTTCTAGTAGAGTTTATGCTTGTAAACAAAAATGCTGCTTTTTTCTGAGAATGGGGGTTCAATTTTTTGTAACATAGTGGATCACCACAATGTCTGGATTAAATCCAAAACCTTTCTGGTAATCTAGAGAAACTACATTTAGTGATACTTTTTCAGATTGCATATTTGTAGGTAATAGTAACATTTGGATGTGTAATTAAACACACATACATAAAGAGAACCAAAACACATTCAGTCATAGGAAAGTAAGTCCAGCTGTTGAATTTAGAGTTAGGCAGGTCAATTAACAATGTAAGTTTATATTAAATATAAACAGACAAGTTTCCAGAGACTAGAAAGTGCTGAAAAGCTGTGCTCAAGGAGTCTGCAAGTTCACAGGAAGTGCATTTTCCACCCTGTATGATATGTTACACTAGAGGGATGAAAATTTTCAGGTTTTATCAGGTTTTGAAACTGAGAAATCATTAGATGAACATCACTCAGTTATTACCATAAGTTATCACATCTACATTTTGGGATGTGGACATGTTCACATGTTTGCAGAAGCTTAAAAAAAAAACTAAAAAAATTTGATGAGATTGATATTGAGAGCAGTTGGTATTAAAATTGCTTCTTATTTTGGACATGTTCATCATAATTTTCAATTATTAGTTTTAAACTATTAATTTTAGGTTAAACTCATCAACTTCTCTAATTTATTTATTTATTTATTTCTCCACTTTGAAAGTGAAGGAGCACCAAGTTTTCAAGGCAACAGTTTGGTTCTCAAGAAAAAGTGGAAGAACTTTATATAGAAGTGAATAGAAGTACTACTAATAAGAAAGTATGTCAGTAAATGGAAGGAGGATAAATATTCTACTGAACTGTATTAATTTTTATATCAAATTTAAAAAAGCCTCAAATTTTAAGACTGAGATCCACTTATGTGGGTGCTCTCTCAGATGCTTGTGATAACATTAAATGAAACAATTGTAACTTCCCATCTAGTGATAGGATAGTGATATAAAGGACTGCTATATGTATACACATGCTTCAGGAACCAATGTTAATTTCATTTCCCTCTGTCCACTTACAATATTAGGTTATCAACAATTCATGTTTCTCTATACATGAATTTTGTAGGGTTTTTTAGGCATAATGTGCTTGGCTGTGAGAATAAAAACAGTTTACACTAAGATAGTTGTTTTGATATATTTACGTCGTTTACAGGGTTTCTCATAAAAGGACAGAAGAATGCTTCTGTGATATTTAATATTACAGAAATTTCACTAGATATCCATCTTATTTTTATCAATCAACAAGGAGTAGATACTGGATACCGTAAAAAAATTAATTGCTGAAATGGTCACCTGAATTCTCTTTTCCATTGGTGTGACTTAGAAATATACAAAAGAAAATGATAATTTTAACAAATAATAACAATGTGAGGACACTAAGAAAGAAAGATGTTGGATAAGAAAGATAGAAGTTGATTTGAGCAAACAAAGCTTACCATTGAGGCTTCACAAAAATTGTCTGGCAAGTCTCACCATCTTTTGACTTTTGACTTTTTTGACTAGCTTCCATCAGTCTATTCCTACAGTGATTCATTAACTATAAACCAGTAATAGAAAAGATGGTTACCTTTGAAAATGTATATTTGAATAGGGTAGCTAACAGAGTATCTTAGGTGTATGGCAGGAGATTGTTCTGAGCAAAGCAGTTTTCCTCCCACCTCATACTTCCAGAAACTTCATGTGTCATCATGAAAATACGAATAAGCTAGTTTTCCATATTGATCTTTTGAAGAGTAGTAGAGTTCCTGAGATTAAGGAGGATCTCATACTTGCAGTGTATTTTTCTTCCAGAAGAGTTTTACAACATTTCAAAACCTACAAGTTACTTTCTGTGAAAGGCGTAGTGGACCTTTAACATGCGTATTTTAAAACTAAAGATGTCTTGTTTTCTATTTATTGTCTTAGAATCATAAAGGTGGGAGAGATCTCTTAGCAGAATCAGCTACATCTGTGTCATATCTTTTATTTTCTTTTGTTTTCAGTCCATATTTTTAGAGTTCTAATCTAGTTCTCCTTTCTTCTACACTCTTTCCAGTTTTTATCCATACATTTCATTATATAGGAAGTCCAAAACTGGTCAAACCTTCAGCTAAGGAAATCCCAAGAGTGAAGAGTGCGGAAGCATATTTAAGTGTTCTGAAAGGTATGCTTCTATTTACCCTAGTTTGATGATTGTCATTTTTCCAACAGCTTGGCAATGTTGTAACATATTAGGCTTCTAATGCTCAGTAACCCCACATACTTTTTAAGCAGAACCCCTGTATAATTTTTAACTTGCAGTTGTGCAGTTTCCCAAAGTAGTAGGTTCCTGCAAATCCCGTGTTAATAAACAGAGATCAAGTACTTCCTTGAGCTCATGAAGCAAGAGAAATTACTATAACCAAATCATTTTTATAATGTAACATGCAGTATAGGGTATAGGGAGGCCCTTTTGATGTAACATTTAATATTCTATAAAAGATAGAGAAAAAGCTTTTGACTTGATAGTCCCATTAAAATAACAGGCAGACACTGGTGGTGTAGGAATAAAGGCACTAGTGTAATATAAAACATAGGGTAGGGTTCTTTTTTTTTTTTTTTTTTTTTTTTTAGAAAAAAACATTCTAAAAAAAAAACGGGAGAAAAAAAAAAAAAAAAAATAAAAAAAAAAAAATAAGGTAAGGTTTTTTTTTTTTTTTTTTTTTTCAGTGACAGAAGCATACTCAAAGAAAACCAGGTAAGGAAGAAACTTAAAGTGCCTCTTTTCTTGGGATGAAGTATGCAGCAAATAATTAAATTATTCATTGTGAAATTCTTATGTCTTATTAAATAATGCAGGAGTACAGCAAAATCCATATGACTGGAAACAACTGACTAATCCTTACTTGGATCACACTCAGAGCAAAACTGTATCGGCAAAGGCTATTATAAACCTTTTCTATACATTTGTCCAGAATGGATATTAAATCTTTTCTGACCTATTTAACTTTTAATAGCTATAAGTGTGGTTGAAAAATTAATAAGTGAATTCTGGTATTTGAACTCCCCTTTTATTGAAGTATGTCTGCATTCAGTAGGGACAAAGAATCTTAGAATCTAATTTGGAACACAGGTCAGAATAAAAAAAAATGGTTTGAGTTGGCAGTAACAAAACTAACTAACTAGCTATTAACTAACAAACCCAGGAAATTAAAGCTGTACAGAAATGTAGAGAAATGAGCAGATTGATACTCACAGGTACACTTCCTGCCCTTCCAACCATGTAATATTTTTCACTGGTGCATAAGTAGGAAATCAGCTGAGGAGATACATGTAAGTAAATTTCAATCAGTTTCAGTTCACAGAAGTTAATGACTTTGATTCTTGTTTTAGCTACATGCACCTTTTGTGTAAGTTTATGCACCATTACTGTGCACCAAATAGTGAAAGAGAAATGCTTCTGCTTCAGCCTCTGCCACCCCTTCCAGGAGCAACACATAATTATCTAATTGAAGTCTGAACTTCATTGAACTTTGAGTTTGCAACAGGAAAGTGATAAGACTGAGAGATCCCAGAGCATCACTGTCTTTAAAAGCTTATTATTAGAAGAGAAACTTTTGTTACTACTAAAAAGATTGTTGGCTTAATACAAGACTTTACATTGCTCAGATTCACCTTAATTACTTGTCTGCCCTTCTCACCAAAAGAAACAACACAGAGTTATGCAATATGCAATTGAAATGGTCCTAACATTTTTCAACTGTGTAAGATCAGAAGGTGAATGTTTTTACAATGTGCTACTTTGTGACAGCAGTGATTATAGTCATTTGCAATGTGGTGTGATGGACTGAGCACGTGCTTTATATGTAGAATATAAAATTCTAACACAAATTTACCTAAATTCTTGGTTGATCTCAATTGTACTCAAATCAGAATTTGTAATTTTTGATGCTCCAGTTTTACTCTAACATACAGTATTAAAAAACCCACAAAAAACAAAAACCAAACCAAAACAAAAACACCAAAACCCTTCCCAAAAAGCATTATTATTATTTTAGATGGAAAAACCCACCCACAATATCATGAGATGAACTTTCTTGAGTTCCTGAGAGTCAGAAGTATCACACAACTTAGCAAGTGCTTGTATCAAGAACCCCGGGTTCTCTCATTTTTCAAAATAAGCTTAAAGTACACGACACCAGTAAGGGTAGACAATCTTTCTGCAGTTCCATTTTCAGCAGAAAAACCCCATAGATGCCATGGCATCCTGTGTCTTATGTTGATTTCCTAAGTATAACAGGTTCAGTAGAATGGAGCTAAATTCAGTGTTTGATCTCCACTGTCATAGTCTCTTAACAATAAGGCGGGATGTGTCCAGCTGTATCAACTCTTACCCTGTATGTGAAAATCTAATAAGACTATCAAATATGTATGCAAATATGTATTCTTATGCATGAATAAAGATGTTTAAAGGCAGATAAGGTACTGTTACTGTTCCAATTTAGAAGTTTTTACCAGATCTACATGTAAAAATACACCATTTGAGAAGAATTTAAACCAAACAAAATACAGCTGAATGATCTTGAAGAATTTGCAAGTGTTCAATTCTGCCTTCCTATCTATTATTCTAGGTAATAATGATGATTAACCGGTTGTGTATTAAACATACACCAGTTTCCTTACTTCATTTCTGAGAAATTACTTTATTTTGGGACTTAGCTATTTTAGGTTATGACATGGATCATATTAACATTAAGGATGTTAGCAGAGAGAAAAGAATATGTAACTTTCACAATACTTTATTTCCCAGCTGGATCTTTGAGCTTTAATTTCACTTGTGATTGTATCATCATACTTGGTGTATCTTTTCCTCATATATTATTAAATTAAATTCTTCAACATTGTTTCCTAAATTTTATTTGTTATTTATTTTAAAGAAGTTAATTCCATATTTATAACTCTGTTCTAAACTTAAAAAAAAAAAGAAAAAAAGTTTTCTGAAAACTGTAGGTAAAATAACTGCTTTCTGAGTAACAGCTGAAGTCCACTGCAGTGGAAATAACTGCTGAACCCTAATAAGATTGAAGTGATAAAGTTCTTTGGGTAGATTTGAAGGAACTTGATCAAAACCAGAGAATTTAGTGTTGTGTTTTTGTCAAAGAATCATAGAATTGTTTAGGTTGGAAAAAACTGTTAAGATCATCAAGTCCAACTGTTAACACTCCAAATCCACCACTAAACTGCGACCCTGGGTGCTACATCTACATATCTTTTATATACCTCCAGGGATGGTGACTCAACCACTTCCCTGGGCAGCCTGGTCCAGTGCTCAACAACAATTTTGGTGAAAAAAATGTTCTAAATGTTTAATCTAAACCTCCCCTGGCACAATGTGAGGCCATTTCCTCTTTTCCTGTGGATTATGTCTTGGGAGAAGACATCAACACCCACCTCAATAGAACCTTCTTTCAATTTTAGGTAGTTACAGAGAGTGACAAGGTCTCTCATGAGTCTCATTTTCTGCAGACTGAATAACCCCAGTTCTCTCAGCTGTTTCTCATGAGACTTGTGCTCTAGGACACCTGTGTTGCCTTTTCTGGACTGGCTCCAGCATCTCAATGTCTGTCTTGAAGTGCAGTGCCCAAAACTAAATACAATATTTGACATGTGAGCTCACCAGTGCCAAGTACGAGTAAATGATCATTTCCTTAGATTCCCCTGGTCCTGCTGCCTACACTAATTCTGATACAGGCCAGGATGCCTTTGACCTTCTTGGGTGCCTAGGCACATATTAATGTGTGTTCCCAGGTGTGTGTCAATATGAGCACCTGGCTCATGGTCAACTGGCTGTTAACCAGCACCCTGAGGTCCTTTTCCTTCAGGTGGCTTTCCAGTCACTCTTCCCCAACCCAGTAGCATTGCATGGGGTTGTTCTGACCCAAGTGCAAGACCCAGCATGTCTCCTTGTTGAAACTCATACCACTCATCCAGCCTGTCCAGATCCCTCTGCAGAGCCTTTCAAGTCTCAAGCAGATCAGCACTCACACCCTACTTGGTATCATCTGCAAATTACCGAGGTATTCACTCAACCCTGTTGTCCAGATCACTGGTAGATGTTAAACAGAGCTGATACCAATTCTGAGCCCTGGGGAAAACAACCAGCTGCTAACAGTCACTATCAGTTGCTGGGCTTGGCCATACAGCCAGGTTTTTTTTTTCCTAGCAAAGAGTACACAGGTCCAAGACATGAGCAGCCAATTTCTCCAGGAAGTAGTGCTAAAGGCTTTATTAAAGTTTAGATAGACAACATCCACAGGCTTTCCCTTGTCCACTAAACAGGTCACCTTATCGTGGAGGGAGATTAAGTTATTCAAGAAGGACCTAAACCCATGCTGACTGGGCTATCCTATATGTGCTTCATGATGGCACATGACTCAAGATTGCCTGCTCCATAATCAAAGTCAGGCTGATGGGCTCATAGTTCCCTGGATCCTCCTTCCAGCCCTTCTTGTAGGTGGACATCACATTTCTTAACCTCCATGCAACTGTGACCTCCCTGTTTAGCCAGGACTGCTGATAAATGATGGAAAGTGGCTTGATGAGCACTTCTACCAGCTCCCTTAGTCCTCTTGTATGGATCCCACCCATGGCCATAGATGTGTATGTGTGTCTTAAGTGTAGCAAGTTGCTGACTACTTTCCCTTGGATTATAGGGGTTTCTTTCTGTTCACCGTGTTTGTCCTGCATTACAGGTGGCTCCAACTGGTCTTACTGTTAAAGACTGAAACCAAGAAGGCATTTTCAGCCATGTCTTCATCCACTGTACACGTTTCTCCCCGCATCTAATGAAGGATGGGGATTCTCCTCAGCCCTTCTTTTGTTGCTAATGTATCTATAGAAACATTTTTTATGTCTTTTTTTGGCAGCAACCGTATTAAGTTTTAGCTGGGCTTTGTGTCTTTTAATTTTCTCTTTGCATAATCTCACAACGATCCTTGCAGTCCCCCTGAGCTGCCCTTTCTTCCAAAGACCGTAAACTCGCCTTTGTTTTCTTAAGTTCCAGTCAGAGGAACTAGGAGAAACTATGCTTATCCTACATAAGTCATGATTTAATTATGTTTATGTATTCAAATTATGTAACTTATTTACTATATAGAACAACTAGTATAATGAATACATGGCTGATGAAAACCATGTAATTTTGGTTTTTGCTCAATACAAAATGCCACATAGATGGAAATTAAAAACACTTAGCAACATTATTTTTACCTTTTATATTACTAATTGTTAATTTTTGAAACTAGCACAAACTTTTCTCCATTTTCCTAGGAAAAATTCCTGATTTCTCATATGCATGGCACCTTGTGGATATTAGATAAATTTCATTTTACATTAATAGTATGTACCTCTTTATTCAAGGAGATATAAAACATTCTTTTATTGAGGTACAATATTAAGTTATAAAAACCAGAAAATATCTATTACTTTCTAACTGACTGAGACACAAAGTGGTTATTTTTATCCGTTGTGTATATCTGTCATTGTTATCATGTTATCATTGCCTTGGTTTTGGAAGTGTTGAAGCCTCAGACAGAATGATGACTCATTCCAAAGATCGGACCATCCAGTAATAATTCAAAAGATCCTAAAGTTATATGAAAGGAGGTTGGAAGAGCAAATAAAAAAGATGAGAGTTACAAGCAGCTTAACCTAGAGTAGAATTCCAAAGTGCCCTAAAAAGACTTCCTTCTATTTATGAAGTTTCTTGCTCACTTGAAACTGTGGATACAAGCATCTCAGCTGGAGTAACTTGGAATATTGGATCATCACAAAAAATACATTGATTAAGCATTTACATAAGTCAGTGCAGTTGTAAAATTCCAAGTGATGTTGCTGAAAAAGCAGCACCTTCTGACTATGTTCATTCTCAGAAGTGAAGCATATTTCCAAGTTACTCCATAAACACTGTACATGTACTGTACAGCTTTTAAATTATATGAACTTCCATTTCTATTTCCACAGATTTTGTAAATGTTTATGAATTTTATTTATTTTGGTGTGGTTTGTCAGCATTTTGCTGTCTTGAGAATGAACAGAAGGGCATCTAAGTGGGAGGAAGTCAGATAAATTCACTTTTTTTCCTATTACTTATAAGGAACTTAATAGACCTTTGGAAAAATATTAACATTTAACACTGGTGAAATCTCTGTGTGCTACAAGTGGTGCAGATGCTAATTTAAGATGTTCTTTTGTTGTAAAAGACTGATATTTTTTCTGCTTCCATTTTTTTCATCAGGAGATGTCAGCCCTTACTTTTGATGTGGAATGTTTATTTTAGGAGATGCTGACACCGGATATTACCTGTCATCTGAATAGGCCTAATGTATGACAGAATGCATGGTTTGCAATTATATCTACAGTATTTGATCCCAGGATGAAATTTGTGATTGGTCAGGCTTAATAACTTTTTCATGTTCATGTAGAATATTACCAATATTTTTGCAATATCACAAGAAAGCAGTCACTCCAGTGGAATTGAAGAGACTTATGGCTTAATCTTGCAAATTACTTTCTAGTGGGTTTCTCCCTTGCAGTAAGAAAAGAACATTTTCGGCTTGTTTGAATATTTGACAAGTGTTAATTGAGGATTGGTATGAGAGCTGATTTGGAAGTGAGAATTGTCTTACAGGAAATAAGATATAAATAAAGTAGGGATAACTAATGAACAAGCTTAAAGGTGAAAGGATGCTATAGAAAGGGGAAAAAGACAGCAACAGAATACACCAAAGGAGACAGAGATGTTGAAGAAATTGATTAGATAATTTTCTTTGCAGCAGTGTTCTAGATGAATAGTGAAGATATAAAATAAGACGACCCTGGATGTTAGTGCTGTATTTGCAGATGGATAGGAAAAGTTGCATTTAAAATCTGGAAAATGGATTTTGCTTTTCAGTGAGCATCTAAAATTGCATATGACACTCCTGAACAGGTATCAGTTACAAAATGTACTGGTAATCATAGGCAGCTAGTAATATTTGTTCAGTTTCTTGTGCCACCTAACTTCGGCATGTTGTTGAGGTAACTCCTGTGACTTTATTTTGGGAATTCTATAGGTACAAGGATGTATGTGTGTTACTCTCATACTTGATGCCTTTAATTTCACATATATTTTTCTAAATATATTTACGTATATTTTTCTAAATATTTGAGTTTTCTGATGTATTTCAGTGGGAATGTTATAACATGATTTTACATAAATATGAAATGGCAATTTACCTGTTACCCATTTTTAAGTGAAATATTAAAACAAGCCTTAAGGAATGTCTCCCAGCATGTCTGGATTGTGCTTATTGGTAACAGAAAAAAGTAGCTCCAGATTTTATCATAGCATGTGCAGTATCTCAGTGAAACTCTATGTTCATTTTGCCAGGAAGGTCTGTTCTTTCAGCAGCATGTGGGTGATAGTTGGGCTCCACTATCTTACACAACTGTTTGAGAATGAGCCTCCTACATTAATACATTTTATCACATTATGGCAAATCTTATTATTATTTCATCAAAACTATGTCATCTGGGCCATGGCTTCTTTGGTAAAATTCATGTCCTAATAATGAGAGGAAATTAATAAACTGGATTTATCCAAGCGATACCTTACAAGTAATTTGTGAACTATGATAAAAAGTTTTACCTCTGTGCTTCCTTTAATTTTTTTGCTTTGCACTGTTTCCTGCTCTCAGTGATATTTTCCCACTCTTTCTTAACAGAGCATACGTATAAAAATGATTGAAAAGTGTAGATCATCATACTTGAAATAAGACAATTAAGTAACCATTCACATGGATATAATTCAGTCCTACAGGATATCTAAAGTATTTTGGATTATATAACAAATTGAATGCAAATTGAAATGTATCCATTTTCAAATATTTTCTGACAAGATTGCAATGATGGATTTTGCTCTCTACACACATTATTTTCAATTTCCTATTTTATGAAAAGAAAAAAAGTATTTTCATGCTTTCTTTAAAAGTTACTCAATCCCACAAATTTTCTAGGCACATCTGCTATAATAGAAAAAAAATAATAAGAGATGAAGGAATAGGGTGTATACATTAAAAGGAAGTAGGTTCTGTCTGAAACTGTGGGTATTTATAATTCAAAATCCACTTCAGGCAGTCTGATATGAAAATAAGTATATATATATATACATTAAAAAAAACCAAAGGAGGCAAAACATAACTGAGAAGTAAATATGATTTACATGTAGGCTAATAAAGTTTTGTACTACTTGCTAGAATTCTGTTGGAATAGGAAGATGGCAATATGATAAAATTATGTGGTAGAAAGTAGATAAAAAGGAATCAGCTAGTCATGGGTGTGTAAACAGGAATGTCTTATTTGTATGTCTGAGTGTGTATGTTCACTTACTGTTAGGTCTGTGATTTTTCTAGGAAGCCAGTGAAAACTAAGCAACAGCAAGCTTTTGAAACCACAGGCCAAATAGCTTACAATGGAAATGTATATTACCGTAGCATGGAGAGTTTAGCTAAAGAACAACAATAAGCAAGATAAATGATTAAGAATGAAACTTCGTTTCTCCGGAAATGCCTAAGTATTTATCTAAATACGTAAAGTGTAAGTATTAATATAGGTCTATATAGTGTTTTCAGAGGTACTAACCCCCATCTGCTACTGACCTCACAGCTGCTGCCGTTGCTTGCCTATTTAGTGAGGAGTATAAAACCTAAAGTAAGTTATGGGGAAGTAATGGGTATAAGCAGGCTGAATTTCAGCTGTTTTGTGCTAATTGCATCCTTATACACTGTGCCATCACAGGAAATTTTATTGAGGATGAATCTATTTCGTGTTTAGCACAGTACACTTGGATAGCTATGCCAAAAATAGATGTTTTAATCACTTCAGCTTATTTACCATAGCTTTTTTATGTGTCTGCACACCTATATGCCACTTTCCTATAGAGGTCAGAGTTAAGAACACATTCACAGAACAGTTTAAGGTGATATCAGTCTACATCCTGTCTGTCAAAGCAGGGCATTTACATCACTATTCAAACAAACATTGTGGCTAGGCAGAAACTACACGTCAGCAGAACTAAAATAAATCATACATTTCAACTGACTGAGCCAGTGTATTAACTTTTGTCCCAGATATATGGATAATGAAAGATTATAAGCTATCTTCAGTGCAAAATGCACTGCCCATCAATGCCCAATGCATCCAGGTTTCAACCTACAGGCTTCTGTTTATAGTTTTGGTGTCATTGTTGACACTGTTGCTTTGCTGGCATGTGTTGCATATTACACTCAGAAGTCTTCCCTGCATCAATATGTTCAATTATTTATAGATATAAGCAGTAGGGGTTTTGATCCAGTCTAATGTTGCCACCCTTTCTCTTTTAATTTCACAAAATAGATACCATAAAATCAATATTGTTTATACATGAATGAAAAAAAAAGGTGAAAACTTGAGCTTCATTCTGAATTACTTGCCACCTCTGCACTTCAAGAAGGTACTTAAATCAAGCTGAATATATTACACATATTTTGTCTCATCATTTAACTCAACTTTATAGAAATATATGAAAACTCAGACTTTAGAAAGACTTGCTTCAGTGCCTGGACAGTGAGGAAATAAGCTGGAATTTATGCAGAGGGACACAGTCCAAAAAGTCTGAACGTGTTTGTTAAGTTGTAATGTGAAGTGAAAGGTAAGAGTGTGTTGTAATGCATAGTAGACCCTTCCAGTTTTCTGAAAAGTGGCAATGCATCCATCTTTTACAGGGATCGTGACCCAAAATAAGACAACTTCTGTGAGGAAATACAAGAGCATTAGGGAAATGAAAGTGAATTTTCATGATATTGATATAGTAAAAAATGTACTTTCCTATACTTGGCTGGGAAAAGAACTGTGAATAACTCATTTATAGTGTTGTACCCTGAAGTGGAATTGCAAACCTAGACTTTTCTAGCATGCATTGCAGAGGCTATAGCATGCAAAGTACTTCAATTATTCATAAAGCCCTCACAAACATCCATTTTGGAGATATAAAAATTTACTTGCACAAGGATGGCCAGCTAAAATGAAAGATTACATAAAATAAGATTTTAGCCGCGTACAGGAAATTAAAATTTCTAGTAGAATTAAGACAGAATAATTTCTTACTAAGGAAATGATAATTCTGAACTCTGGTTGAGAAATAATTTCAAGTGAGAAATAAGGTACTCCATGTTTTCTATGAGGCTGGGATTGAAATCAGAGAGCTTTCCTATGAGGTTGGGATTGAAATCAGGGAGCTACTTTGGGGTAGATAATGCAATATAAACACTATATGTTAGTTTAATTCCCAGCAATTTGTTAAATACAGTTTTATGCAATGGCTAAATAACAGACGCTTAGGCTTTGAATACCGCCTCATGGTAATTCTATATGATAGTATTCATACTGACTTTTTTGAGCCCATAAATGCCACTTCATCTTCAGAAGCATTGCATTCAATCAAATGAAAAAAAAAAAAAGTCAGAAATTTGTGCTGTTTGCAGTTATCTATCTTTTGAGTTACTTTTTAATATAATGAATCTTGAAGTATGAAATATTTGTGTGGATAGGATTGGCAGAAAATTTTGGAGTGTATCTTATCTGCCATTATTATTTGATGTTTCTGTGAATACGTAATACATGTGTACACATTATCTGACCATTCATGTTCATGTGTGATTCTGGAGAGTTATTTAAAATAGATAAAAAGGCCAGCAATAAAGAGGTTGTAAAAATAAGTTAAATGTATGTACACTTATTCCATGTTAATACTAAGACTCATTGCACAACTTTCATTGCCTGTCTGCATGAAACAGGTACATTCTACTGTCTTTGTACAGAACTTAATGAAAACTGTAGACTCAGTAATACTCATAACACTCAATAGATTAAATGCAAAATACCTAGAGAATAAGCAATGCACAATAATTATGAATGTATCACCTTGATTAAAATGGAGATTATGCACATGAGGAAATATAGTAGTTAGATCACTGAAGTAAATCAGTAGACATTTTATAAAGTGCTAGGTTTAATAAACATAAAAGTTCTACACTTTCACTAGATGGGAAGTCTAGTGAAAGCAAGTTTTTCCTGTAGGATTTTATTTTAAAACCATATATATTTGTTCTTGAAGTTCTTTTATAAATAGCGAATTTGATAAATATAGTTGTAAAACTAATTTTTTGTATATTGGGAAAATATTGGGATTTTCTCTAGTCCCTGCATTGAACATTTGGCACACAAAGTGATGAGCAAGGTAGAGGAAGTCTGTCTTTTTAAACCTACAGCATGAATTCCTACAAGTATGAGAAAACTGAAGCATGCATCAGGTCTGCGCTTTCAGTTTCACCTTAGAGACTATATAACAGACCTACTCAGAGACTAGTTATCAAACACAGGTCCTGTCAAGCTAGCTGTTATTTAGTTTATATATAGCTCTATGTGTGTATGAAATGAAACTCTAAGTCCCAGTTCTATTTGAATATGGTGTTGATAATTTAGTCTTCAGTGTTTTCCAACCAGGGTCATTAGAAGCACAAAGTCTTTTAAAAATACAGGTGAATGGCCAGTTTTGCAGTCTATGAATGTCTTTTGTTTCCTGAGTTGTTTTTTGGTAGTAGGCCCTGAAGTTTGTTAGTCTTCATTTCTTTGCTGATCAGTGTGGAATTTCCCACAAATTTAGTTGTAGCTGAATTATCTAAAGTCACCTTAATTAGAGGATCAAGTTCCTAAGATGATGAATAGTTTTAAGAGAGAGTGATGTTACTCCTTTCAAAAATCTAAAGCACGTTATGACATAATCCATTTTGTTGTTGTTTAGTTGTTTCTTGCTTTGGTGGTTTTTGTGTTTGTTTGTTGGGTTTATTTTTGGAAGGGGGGCAGTGTGGTTTTTTTGTTTGGTGGTTTTTCTATGACAGCACATATTTTCTATAAAATTATGCAGAACTAGTTATGTATTTGGCTTGAAACTTATCCTGTTCTACTGGTAGTTTTGCAGACTGTAATGTATTCCAAATAGTAGAGGGATAGGGTATATACCATCTGAAGGCTAGGGAGGCAGCACCTTACTTAGAACACTTTTCATTGCTCTTTCTCTCTTCTTTCTCTCTTTCTCTCTTTCTCTCTTTCTCTCTTTCTCTCTTTCTCTCTTTC
>JBAFWW010001474.1:0-18116 GCA_036873685.1 Agapornis canus | reverse complement strand
AGGGGGGTTGGAACTGGATGATCTTAAGGTCCTTCCCAACCCTAACTATTCTATGGTTCTATGTCACCACTTGGATAAGAACAGCAGAAGAGAGATGACCAAGAAAAAGCTCATGCTTTACTTAACTGCCACTTCCATGCCCTACAAAGATTTCAGACTTAACTTTGCCATTTGTTTAGGGTTTTATTTTTGAATTTTTCCACCTTAAATTGCTGGCTTTGAGCCCAAGTCATGAAGACTGGTACATAAACAGCCCTGTGCCAAGCTGGTCTGCAGACCTGCATTAAGCCAACGAGATTCATGTTTCCTTTATAACATCTCAGTGTAAAGCTGACGTAAGGGTATATGTGTATCTCTGAAAAGCATTAAGAGTTGTTCATGATCAAAAACCATCAAATCATTAGCAAAAGGTTTTGATATTAGATCTTAGTTTTACAGAATCCTGCCCTCACTTAGGATATACATTTCCATTAACATCAGGGATATTTAAATGAGACCTTCATTTGGATCAGTAGTTTTATTTTACCCAGTGCTTTACACACACACACACCTGCCCCCCTTGCCAGTTCTTTACAAAATGAAGGCATGGAGAAGTCTCTATCCTGTCCAAGGTACCTGCAGGCCTGCAAAACCCTTCCTAGCTTCCTATTAAAAACTACAGAGCTTTTCAAAAGGCTTCAGCTTTCGCCTAAGCAGGGACTGCTCAGGTGTTTCAGTGCAAAGCACCTGGAAGGATTCCACTCTCTGAGCACCATCCTACAGGATTCCTTTTTGGGAGACAGAAACAAACAGAACATGTCTCTCACTGCAGCAGCTTCTCCTTTTAAAACCCCACATGTGGGTGCACGTGGCTGCAAGCACACGTGTACGAAAGAGAAGAGGGGGCATATAACCAGCTTTCGAAGTCAGGGGGAGCAAAGGATTGCCATGGGTTTGGACTCCCCATGTTTCATTGTCAGAGACTTGGACTGAAACATGCTCCATCAGGCCTAAGACAGCAGTGTTCAAATGCTGATGGACCCCAATCACTTTAAGCCTATCGCGTGCTGTACTCCATAAGAAGGTTTAAATCACTTGTGCAGAATGTTTCTTGTTGCTACTTAAGGTAAGAGATTTTTAAGAAGTAGTATTTCCTTCTTGGAGCCCAATGAGCAAGTCTGAGGTCAGACAAATCCAGTGTGGTGGAGCGTGTTGATGCTATGATTCTATGTTGTGCAAAGGGCTCATAGGGTCACACGGAATTTTGCTATTCAACTCGAGAGACTTGGCTATTTGTCAGGGAATATGAAAGAGCCCATCTTCTTATGCTAATAATTTACATCATGCCATATATTCCTTCCTATGAAGCGCAAATTTATCAGCTAAAAGAAATAAATGTATCCACCCTAGCAAAGACAAATTGCTAGTCCTACAAACTACAGCCAGATAAACAATAAAGAGCTTTCAATTTTGTTCTCTTGTATAGAGAAACACTGGTTGGAAAATTAAATGTAAAGCTGTTCTCAGTGAATGCTAGTCTATAAATAAAGCCCTGAAGATCCTTAACATCAGGATAAATTTTCCCACCCCTGTTCAATCTTGCCTTGCCTTGGAGGCATATTAAGAAATGAAGCTGCCAGGATGTTTCTGCACGATACCCTTTTTGTGTGTTTCACAGCTAGAAAGTGAAAGGCTCAGCAGGTTAAATACCAGCAGAGTAAAGTATTTTATTCAGATATCAGTTGCAAAGATCGGGGGAGGAGGGGGAAGGCAGTGAGGCCTTTCAGCCTGCAGTGCCATGGGAGAAGAAAAACGAGACAGCAGAAGTGTGTGGTAACACAAAAAGAATGTTATCTCAGTGGAGGGGAAAATACTTTCAAATGCATAATTGCAAACACATACCCTCAGCAGCTAACCCAGAGCCCTCTCAGATTGCAAAGTTAAGAGTCTGGAAAATAGCCAAGGTATCAGTTTTATTTGAGAGATCAAAGTGATGAAAGAGAGAGAAAGAATAGCATCAAATATGATTGATAAAAAGTATTGCTTTCTTTGATTGGTTTCTACTCCCCCTCCCTTTTCCACCTCATTCTTTTCCCAAGTTTGCTAAGAAGAATGTCAGATCTGTGGTACATCTAGTAACACATGCTTGCATGTGAGATGTGCCTATAGGAAAACACCTGCTTACTATACATACCTGCTTAAACTCCTTATGGACACAGGATTCCTGCTCACTGCAAGTAACTGCTGTTAGCTGTAATACAATTAGTGTAACACTTCACAGCTTGCACGTACAGGTGTTGTTTCACAGGGTGATATTGGCTTGCACTGCACCATCTTCCTCACACTACTGAGCATCTACATGATCACCCCCCCACAAAGACTCCAATCTGTGCAAGTTGGTGCTTTTATATTTCTGGTCCATAATTATCCTAGATCCTCTCCTTAGTGTGCACACCACCTTTATACAGATATACTGAGGAAGAGAAAAGCTTTATGCTGGTAACAGTTGAATATATGATTCCTTTCACATACATTTGACTATTATTACCTGAAACATAGACAACCAAGATGGAGACCTTGGAACTAAAGGGCACTTTCACATGTGATAATCCAAACCATTCCTAAATACTCACAGAAATCCTAGCTGATGGGCAAGAGCTAGGCTATGCTAGCCCATTATTTAACAATGATACAGGCTGGGACCTGCAAACAATGTACACAGTCACTTCATATGTGCACACAGGTTGCAAAATCAGTTCTTTGCATCAGGATTTTGCAGGCTGTGGAGATGACATTTACTAGAACCACTTACATGAGCAATAGTTTATTGCAGCATAAAAGACAGATCCCACCACAGGAATTTGGAGAAAGCAGCCTGTGGAGATTACTGGTGAGTAATGAAATGAGAGGCTAAAATTGGAAAAGGTATTGGTTCCACGGCAATGCTAAGAGAAAGAGAAATTGTACAGAGAAGGGACAAGGCAGCTCTGAGCCATGACTGGAAGTAGAGGGGAAGTGGAAAGAAGACAGGGAGACCACCGCAAAAGAATCAGGCCTGAAAAGATGTGGAGGGGTACTAGAAATGACCATAGTTAAACCAAGATGCTGTAGGTCTTTCTGTAGTAAAGATGTGTGAAAACACCCTGCAATAATTCAAATGGAGTCACAGCCATGCTGAGGAAACGGGCTGTTAAAGACCACGAAGCTACAGGAGACCAGGTAGGATAAGACCAGGTAATAAATATTTTGGCAACAGAGAGCTGGTTTGGGATTGTTATTTAAGGAAGGAAAAATTATCCACAATAGTGGATTTGAGCAACTTCCTTATGGATTTGATTATCTCAGTCTTAACAAGATGTGGTTGTGAGCTTGGCTCATTAATCATTCAGCCATCTAGCTAATCCTGCCTCCAATATCTCAAAGTCTGCAATAATCAGGCACTATCTTGGCAAGCCTGAACCACTGGGCAAACAGTACATGATGAATGCATCACACTATATACCTCTGTGAGGAAAAGGGGAAACAGAGACAATAAGGCTATGCAGGATGATTGGAATCGCAAGACAAACCTATAACTTGGAGATAGAAAGTACTAGATGAGGGATGAATGATAGGACATGGGCAAGAGGATAAGGAAACCGTAAGGATGGGGCAATGTGCATGGAGTTAGGAAAGACAAAGAAAGGTGAGTTAAAGGCAAGCAAGCCATCAAGGAAAAAAGGCAATACAAAGGTTAAAACCAGCTCCAGTAAGAGCCTGTGTCATTGCTGCAGCTTTATTTAAACACATCACCACAGTAGGACCCACTCAGGTGTGCTGTGAAAGGAGAATGCACAACGGTTCAGGCTACACTGGGTATTACTAATTTGACAGCTGACTAAACTCTTTCTTTCTTCTCCTGCCCACTCCACTAAGTTCTCCCACAGTTCTTCCTTCACCATCCACTCACCTGTATTGGTGTGTTCTGAGATTTGTAAGCAAGCTGTCAAGTCAAGTGTGTCTCTAGATGAAAGAACACAGAAAACCATGGAGGTAAATGTGAAGGAGCCATCACTTCTGGAATGAATCCAGCCAATTTAGCTGTTTTCTCTCTTGGTCCCTGTGGTGCTTAAACAACAACTTTTCAAGAGTATTGCTGTTCCTACCAGAATATCTCAAAGCAAGGCACATAACTGTCATAACATTTTAGGTCTATACCTATTCTTCATTCATTTTACATCCTATAGTTAATCAGCATGAATTATTCAGGCTGAGGGTGCTGAGGCGCTGGCACAGGGTGATGGCCCAGAGAAGCTGTGGCTGCCCCATCCCTGGCAGTGTTCAAGGCCAGGTTGGACAGGGCTTGGAGCAACCCAGAACTTGGAAGGTGTCCCTGCCCATGGCAGGGGGTTGGAATTGGATGAGCATTAAGGTCCTTTCCAACCAAAGCCATTCTAAGATTCTATGATTCTAATTGAAAGCTACAACCCACAGAGGGTTAGTCGGTAGCCCATTACTCTTTTTTCAGAGAGGCAGGCTCAAGCTGCAAAACTACAAAGTTAATTTAAAGTGAATAGAGCAAAAAGAAAGAAATTAATAGAGGACAAGAAGCTTAATAGCAAACACGAGGAAAGAAGCAAGGATCAATCCTGAAATCCAGTGAGAAAAAACAAGTTATTTTAGCAACTGAGAACCAAAAGTGTAGGGAACTAATGTGAGAGGAACCACTTAGTGAGGAGCAAACCAAGGCTGTGAGCGGCAGGCAAATCCAAGCTAATGCAGGACATAGCACATGTAGGCTTAACAGCTCCAAGACTGTGAGATGGCAGTATACCACATATCCTTAGCTCCATTCAGGGTCAGTTAACCCACTGGTTTCAAAGTCTAGCAACTGCAGTTACCAGGCAATAACACAACAACATGTGCAAATCACATAGTAGTATGTAGTACTCACCACCACATAGTTTCAGCCTAACAAACAAGTGCTGTACCCAAGGAGGTTTGTGGAAAAGGCAGATCAGCAACAAATAGGCAACTACAGCAAGACTGTGACCATTTTCTTGGTGGTTCTGTCCAGGTTTGATCTAGGGGATGGTACCTGACAGTTCCACAGAGCTTTTCCTACAACCACTGGGTTTCATGTACCTTTCTTAGTTCATAGAAGCATGGTGAGAACGAGGCAAAATCCCCTGCAAACACAAAAGGAGGCTGCAATCACAGCATAGAATACTGGAGTCTCTGTACCCCATCAAAGTCAACCCGTAAGAGCTCATTTTTAGCCTGTGCAGCAGGCAAAATCCTAAATTCTGTGGAAAAACTGGATTAGCAGTATCTTAAATCAACCTCACATTGCCCACAGGAATCACCATTGCTCACAGGAATCACCTTCACAAGTACCTCCAAAACAGTAGCAAAAGGACAACAAAAAGCTTTTGATTAGGTACAGGCATTGGGTAAATTCTCCTTTCTTGTCTGTGCAAGAAATGCGGGCATCAGAGTATGAAGCACTGTTCAGAAGAAAGTGTTACTTTTTGGGGGTTCTCTTTGGGGCTTGCTGTTATAAAGACACAGCAACTGATGGGTGAATTAAACATCCATTTTCAGTTTGCCTTTATTACTATTATTATTATTAATTGTTCATTACTTTCTCTGACATTTCCTTCAGTGGCAAACCACCACAATCCCTAACACTAAACAAAAAGGACTGGCACATGTAATATGATCATGGCTCAGCAGAGGCTGGTGATGTGGGCTGTCAGCTAAATATCCTGTGAGATACTTTGTTGGCTAAACCTAAAATGATTATGGGAGGGAGATAAATGGTACTCCCACTGCTCTGGGGGGATTTTTCTTGCCCTTGTTTAGATGATATGCATATGATCACAGGTTGCTAACTGCCCGTGAAACACATGCTGGTGAACACTGAGATTTATCATTTTCTCTGTGAGCAGAAAAAGTCACCCCTTAGTTTTATAAATATAACCAGGAAGCAGCTTTGTGCACTTTAAAGAAACCAGCAACAGCCTCTGCACCTCAGAGATTAATTCTGGATGATGTTTCAGGCACATAAGGTCCATTAAAGTTGATCCCAACCTAAAGAACACAAGATCATTTACTCCATGAACAATAGGCAGGGAGACTGAAACACAAACCTTGTCATTTTGAAAGTGGCTTGAATGGCTGGGACTAAACAGTGGAGGCTGTGGCGGCCCTAAAATTCAGGATGTACACAGTCTGGGCTTCTTTTTCAGACCTTAACTCCCATTTAGGACCAATAAATTATTATTAGGGCTAGTTTTAGGAGCTTACTAAATAACTAGTTATGCAAAGCTGTCCTATTCTTTCCATCTTGTCTAGCCCTCCTCTGACACATTAATAACATCATTGTGATTTCCAAATTGCTGCAAAAGGGAAGTCCATTCCAGACTGCAGATAGTCATTTACTGAAGAAATGAACTTAATTTGGAGCTGTCAGTTCAACTAATTCGAAAGTGTGTCCTATCTGGGCCTATGAAAACAAATAAAGTCTGTGGGGCTTCAGTAACAGTTCTTGCAAAGACCTTTAATCAACGCAGGCTTTAGCTCACAGATAATCCTCCCCCCTCAATAACCGTCTGTGGATTGAAGCCACAGGTACAAGCATTTATACAGACAGCTAACAAATAAGGATAAATCAGCATCCAGCAAAAAGAAATGTGAAATTGGTTGCAATTGGTTGCAGATGTGAAATTGGTTGCACGGTGCTTCTGTGACTGTGTAGACACCCTGATAGTCGCCCTATACTGGCCATGCTGAGTGCCAAGAGAAAGTGCTCTAGTGTTGACTGAGCATTCCAAAAGGTTTCCACTGCAAAGGAAGCCTTGCAGAGGGTTTCTTTTCACAAGCAATGTCGAGGCAGTCTGGGTCAGCCCTCTTAATACTGCCCAGGAACTCTGGACTCTAGCAAGGTTTCCATAACTTGCTGCAGCCTTTTGGAGGCATCAACATTTCAGATGACTCCTTATCCATTAGGATACCCACACCCCACACCCCCCCCCCATGGATTAGCACATTGGGCAGGGAAGCACTTTACTGACATTTCACATGTGTTTTCCTAATGCAGCCGTAGTCACAATTCAAGTCTTCATACCCTTGTCAGTTTGACAAGAGGTAAAACCAGCAAAAATGAAAAACTCTTTGTATAGCTTCACACCACTGTCCTTTAGAAACACCCAAAGGTGTTGGAGATGTATTCCCAAGCAAAAAGAAGTCCTTTAGAATAAACAAGCTGTGAAAGGGAGAGAACAAGTGTCTTGGGCAGAAAGAGAACTACATTTAGCTGAGATGAAACAAATGTGGCCTGTGAAACAGGAAGAAAAGGGGAGGGGGGCAGTGGAGAGGGCAGCAGACAACTCTGACTTGCTCGCTCTTTCCAGGCTTTGTATTTATTTCTGTCATGGATCTGAAAAGGCAGGCAGCAGACTTTGTAGAAGCGCCTTATGAAATGGGGTAAATAATGGACCCCAGATGCCCTTGTTTCCTTCATTATTCAGTCTAGGCCTTCAAAGCTGTTTTGCAGTGTGAGGTATCAGAGGGAGGTAGAGTGTTCTGTTAACAAGATTTCAATGAGCTTTGGAAACAGGTCCAGGGAAGCTGCTGGAAATGTTTCAGACATGCAGTACTTTTGTGCTTTTCTGACCTGTATGTAGTGAGAAAACACGGGACAGAGGGTGCCTTGATTTTTAAGAAAACATCATCTAAACAATACGCAAACAACAACAGCAACGCTTTGTACGTCTGTGATCCCATTAACCCAACATTCACAAGGCACCTATAACATGTGGACTCTTTAAACCCGACAACACTGCCTCAAACTGCAGAACAGACAGCTTAGAATATGTATTAAACAAAGCACAAGTGGCCAGCCAGGGCCATCAAACCAGGCATCCCTTCTGCTACATTCCCCAGCCCTTCCCCTGCCATGTAGAAGCACTGCTTGCCCATTTAGCATCGAAACATGGCCAAAATACATTTCAGTTGTGCTCTGAGACCCACCCAAGACATTTCTCTGTGCATGTTTTCTACAGTTCCTCATGATTCATCATCACCCAAGAGCCACATGATGCCAGTCGACATATCCAAAGGCTCTACTTTTTGGATAGGTTCAGCATTGCCTGGCAGTTCCAATCAACCTCTACCGATCCCATCCATTGCTAATAATGACAGATGTCCCTCTACGTCTTCACTTGTCCTTCCTCACTGACATTAACACGTAAAAACTGAGCCATGTCTCAGAAAGCTTTTCCAAAAAGGGGATTCTTAGCTATTTCAAGGGGGTTTTTTTAGCTTTTGCTTTCTCCAGTGTCGACACCGAGCAGCATTCCATCCTGTACCTGGGGATGTCTCTGTATGCTCAGACGTATCCAAGTCGCTTGGGGTACAGGGATGCATTGTGCACCACATCCTTCCTGGTTCGTCCCCTTTCTTTAGAGAGCATTCTTATCTTAAACCAAAACACAATGGCACCACCTAAAGGACACGTTCTGTACATAGAAAGCTGCATTTGCAGCCCCTCTCTGGTCCGCCCTGTGCCTGTGTGCGCATGTACCGCAGGCTCCTTGGACAGCGCTGAGCCCCACGGTGGCAATGTTCATTTCCTCAGGAATCAGTACGGCACAAAGCTTGGTCACGATTATAAACTCATGCATACAGACAAGGACATCTATATTTTTATAGCCCTTCCGATGAGCCTGTAACAGAAGAGACAACTGTTAAAGCAGCTGCCCTGTTCTCTGCACCCAAAATTCATGGAAGAGGCATGCCTAATAGAACAATTTCAGCAGGTTTAAGGAAGATTACATATAGGAAGAAACACTATTGCCAGCAGAATGGCGAGTTCATATAGTCCTATAAATCTCCCACTAAGAAATGTGTGCTAGAATACAAGACATTGACAGAAAACAAAAGGGATAGGAGATCCTTTCATTCCACTGTATCTAGGTAACACAGCAGCATATGTACCTCTTCCTATGTTATGCAGCGGTCCTACGTTCTGAAACGGATGGGGGAGATTTTAAGAACAAGTATAACTTGTTCTCCTGTCTCAGCATCAGTCATAGCTTTCATGGTTCATTCTTTCCGATCATTTTTGTGACAGCATGAAGTGCTTTCACAACTGAGGACAGGTCTAACAAAAGCTCTTCCTTGCAAATATTTGAGGGTTTGATCACTTGGAATGTATATTTTCCCAAAACAAACCAAATGCAAACAGCTTCAAAGCTAATCCAAGCGAAAGCCTACTGGTGGTTACAGTTCCACATAACGGCTTCATCTGGCTCGCTCCATTTACAGTGGCAAAAGTAGGAACTGAAAAAGAAATCAGCTCCTTTGAAACAGCATTTGTAAATACATATATACTAAAGAGAGAGAGGGAGTTCTGCATGGCAACTGATTTTCAGACGCTTATGGCAGTGGCCATATAGCACTGTCCTGCGCTTTGGTCTGAAAAGGAAAAGACTAAGACAAAACCAATCGCATAAGAAAACACTTTAAAATCTTTGGAGGGGTATCAACTACTTCAAAATGCTGCTAATGGGTTCTGGAGACCTTCACTTGACAATCTAACGTCATTACCACACAATCCGTGTGCAAAGCCATTTAATTGCTTCAATTTGGTTACTAGCTGGCGGTAGTGCATGAGAAAAACTGCTTCTTGATAGCTGGGGAGAGAGGCCAAGGACTGATCTGGCATAAAGAACAAGCTACTTCCTACGCCCCAGGTCAGGATGCAGGCATAGTGGTAGGACTGGGTGGGGAACTGCAGGCTGTAATTGCCTCTTCAGCTCATAAATAAGAGACTATGGTCTCGCAGAGAGCAAGAGGAAAAGGAAATATAGTTCCAGGCTTGTATTTTAAACATTGTTTGTCAGGATAAAATGAAAGCAGAGCCTTTCAAAAGATTTGATTTTGAAACGGTCAGCTGTCTAAAAGAGATGTGCCAATGTTAAATACAGCCGTCATGGGGCCAGATACTGAGAAGAACGGGGTTGCCCACGTGTATCTCCAAATCAGATGACTAGATTTCCTGAAGCACCAGGCCTCCAGCAGAAGTTCTGATTATTTTGGCATTTCCTTCAGGAGCTGAACTGGAAGTCGACAACTGCTGAGTGCTCAGCTCCTTGAAAAACCTGGCCTGGAGATTAACAGCTCTGTGGTGCTCAGCACACTGACTGCCTTCTACTCAGCGCCTTGTCTTTTACAGCATTAGTTGCTTCAGTCTGGCAGTAGCTTTTGAGAAGCTGACCACCAGTTTGCCCATCAGAGAGATGAAAACACAAAGGCAAAAGTACCTGTTCTAACAACAAGTCCAGTAAGAGCTATCCCAGACTCAGATTTCCTCAGTCTCCTGTATTTCCACTAAAAAGAAGTGGTGGGAAGGTGAATATTTAGAAGACAGCAACAGCCTCAAGGCCCCTGGCAAGGCTAAAGACACATGTAATTGAGGTACATACAAGGACAGAAAGACCTACCGTTCCCTATGTAAAATTGAAGCTCCCTGCTGATTCACAAGGGAGACTCTGTGCCTATGTAACTCTTCTGACCCTTCAGTACACCCCTGTCTGTAAAGGAACACTACTTTCATAACAATGGAAGTCTGGTGAAGGACATGGTGGATCAGAAACCTATGGGAAGGCAAGGGGTAGTTATGGTGTGGTGTGCATCTTGCTGGAAAGCATGATCAGGAAAACACCAAACTTGCTAAAAATTCAGCTATTCACTGCCCCAGCCCACAAAAAGGACTCCTGCTACATCCCCCAAACAGGGTTTTGTAATGCTAAAGGGCAGCCAATAGACTTACAAAGGGGACCATGAAACCATACCCTTCATTTCAGTGAGAAATGAGGTAGACAGTTCATAAAAAATTGGTTGCCTCAGAAGGGAGGAATACCTGCCAGCCTCTGGGTGGGATGGACATTCTTGTGCCAAGGTATTATGTATTCATTTCTGACTGAGTGGTTATAAAAGCCCATCAATTCAAACTGCCTTGTGAGGAATTTAGCTCAACATAGGTTAAGACTCCCTTATGCAACAGTCATCACCTTAGTGATAAGCTCTTTAACTCTTTCCTAATTGTCAGCTCAGCAGCAGTTACAATGCCAAGCCCAGTGGTTTTTCTAAAGCCAATATCCTGGTAAAGTTTATAGGATTTTGGCTGAGTAAAGACCCCAGCATTTGGTTTTTAGGTTATGTCTTGGCATGAAAGATGTGTGAAGCTGACACTGTAGCATCCACTGGGAAAGTAGTGAGGGATAACTAAAATTAACAATAAAACTAATTGCTGTAGTCAGATCAGATGTTAAAAGGAAAGCCTTGGAAATGTTTATTCTCCCAGATTAGATGGAATCCTAGGCAGTGGGTTTTGCTATTTCTCATTTTTGCTTTCTGTATCCGCTTTTCTCTTCCAAGTGCTAAACAGCAAGGCTGCAGGGATTATGGTGCAGAGGGAATTCTTGCCACTTTCCTTCTCGCTCTCTGTTTAAACATGACAACTCTTGGCAGGCCTTGGTCACATTGTTTGTGTCGCCAGGACAAGAGGGTGGCATTCTGGAGCACGTTCCAGCCCACATTCCAGATTTTCCTATAAACTAGCCCCTTATTTTAAACACACGCCTTTGTGAATTACCTTTGTTGCTATGCCGTTTGAAAATGTGTTTCAAACACTCCTTGTAGATTAAAGTCTGACTCAGCTGCAATCCCAATCAAGATGTTTCTCCATGGTAAATAACCTACTAAAAAGACAATGTTTGATTTTGTAATGACAACTAAAAAACTTAAGGGGGGGGTGGAAGAGGGAGAAGTGGCTCAGAGTCAGCCAGGGAGTATGGAATCTGTCCCTCTAAGTTAAAACATGGAGAACTGCATATGTTGATGGCATAATCATTTATATAGCAGACTGCACTGCCTATCTTGTCAGAGGACCGGTCTCCCCTTGTGTGAATGCGATCTTGCACCACAAGTAACAGGCAGAATTGCAGCAGTCATTTGCCTAACAATGGGATGCGTTAATGCGCAGCTAAAAAGAGTACCAAATGAAGGTCAACCCCAGCCAGTGAAGAATGCAGTCCCTGCTTCTCTTCCTCAACTGATTGTTGCACAAAGATCAACATTGCTCAATCTGGTGCGTGTACTTTCAGCTCAATAAGTGCTTTCATTCATCATTCACAACTCGCTTCATTATGAAAGTTGAACTATATCTTTAACACAAACCACATTTCCTTTGTCCTGAATGAAAGATCTGCCTGGGCACACTGGAGAACAGGCTTGCTGTTGATGCAATGTTATCACATGCACTGAGGCCAATATTTTACACCTTAAAACCCACAGCAAAAACTACCTATGCAGAACAAACTTCCTATGGAGAACAAACTTCCTATGGAGAACAAACTTCCTATGGAGAACAAACTTCCTATGCAGAACAAACTTCCTATGCAGAACAAACTTCCTATGCAGAACAAACTACTCAAGTAGAACATTTTCAATTAAGTTATGGAGGTAAAGGAGCTCTTTCTCCACTGGTACCACCAGGTTTAACAATTCATTTGACACACAAATGTTTCTGCATCTTCCTTCATGAAGTTGCTGATGCATATGAGGATCTGCATCCCCTGAAGGCATGGCTCTCCTGGATATCTTCTGCATCCTGTATTAGAAATTCATTAACTGGCACTGGTGGAACTTCAGCTTTACACTTGTGTGCCTAACAGTTTCTCTGTTGCTTCCATTCAACTTACCATCCTGTTGACTGCTTTCCATCCTTCAATAGTATTTGGAAAGGGTATCATGCTCTATGTGCAGATGCTCCCTAACTCTCTAAGGGAATATGTCGGAAATAACAACAAAACGTGGATATTGCAAGATACCACTTCATTTCCATTACAGGTGTGGAAAGACCACAGAATGAGGCCATCAAAGTAGGGTAGAACAGGGGAATTGGATGGTTGAGAGAAATATAAAGTAAAAAAGTTGAAAGATGAGGAAGAACCTACTTATATTTGTCACTGAAAGTACCTTCTGTGAGCCTAAGGGCTGCCTAATGAAGCTAGAATAAGTTCAAGAAATGCCTGTACTGTCCCTGTGTAGAGCATGGATTTCATCTCACTGTATTTCACAAGCCACTTCTGACAACTTAGATATGTCAGCACTCTTCCCTTGCAGATTTTTTCCCTCTTTTAGCACATCAAATGCATTTTAGATCTCAGCACAAACTCCTCCTACTTATTTACAAACATAGATACATTTTTGTGAAGGTTAGCTGGAAGCAGTGTTAAACACAGGACCGTATCACAAGACAAGGATGGCTGCAAAGTCACGCTTTGAGGGGCCATTTTCCATATGCAGCCAAAGGAGCCTGGTTTGGTTCATGAACCAAAAAAGAAATGAAATGCAAGAGGCAGTGAGGGGTCTGCTGCTTGGTTACTGTCCATCTAAAGAACCCTCCTGCACTGCATCATAGCATGAGATTGCTAAGTGTCAGCCTGAGAAAACAAGAAAACATGTGTACTGCTATGCTGAGTAATACCCATGTGCTGCTCTTACTGCTCCTCCTCCTTTCATCTACTGCTGAGGAAGCAGGAGCGCGCCCAGAGCTCTTAGAATGAGAACAGAAGCAAAATTGTGTGTGGATTTCAGGTGACCTCTTGGACAATCTCAGCTGAGGATTAGCAGACACTAGAGTAAACCTATCGTGTTCACCATGATTTTCTATTCTTCATCCAGCTTAGGTAAAGGCAGTGTGAGCAAGACCGTGAACAACAGGCAGCTCTGGGGCAAGCATGTACAATCATTTCCAAGTACAGAATAAGAATAAACAGCTTCTGAAAACAAATGGGTGAGCAGGAATATCGTTTTAGGAAAGCAGAAGGCACCCCATAAAAGAAAGCAAATGTAAGAGAAATGAGTATGGAACACTTGGGACCATCTACCTGTAGCAACCTACAAAAGAAAATCAATAATCAAACATACCAGGTCACAGGATGAGGTTGTTACTCACTTTTTCACTTTTTGTAACTGATAGCAAATAAATACCTTTGTAAAATTTTACCAATATGTACAAATCTTAAGCATTTGGGCACTTCCTTAAAGGGATCTGTAAATAAAGAACTAAACTCTAGTTATCTTCCTTACCAAGTCTGAGGCCTTCACAGAACACTGATTTTCTTCAATTTGCCAGCATCAATAAAACCCAGGAACTTCCTATTTAAAGGGTGACTGATTTCTGATCTGCTGCAGTTGTAATACACTTTGTGTGTATTGTAATTTTGCTGCACCTTGAATCCTCTGTTCAGTTCCAGGCCCCTCACTACAAGAGAGACATTGAGGTGCTGGAGATGCACCAGAGAAGGGCAATGGAGCTGGTGCAGGGCCTGGAGCACAAGAGTGATGGGGAACGGCTGAGGGAACTGGGGAGGGTTTAGTCTGGAGAAGAGAAGGCTCAGGGGGACCTTATTGCTCTCTACAACTGCCTGAAAGGAGGCTGGAGCCAGGAGGTGGCTGCTCTCTGCTCCCAAGGAACAAGTGACAGGACAAGAGGAAACGGCCTCAAGCTGTGCCAGGGGGGGTTTAGACAGGATACTTCACAGAGAGGGTGCTCAGGCATTGAAAGAGGCTGCCTGGGGCAGTGGTGGAGTCACTGTCCCTGGAAGTGTTCACAAACCATGTAGATGAGGTCCTTAGGGACCTGGTTTAGTGGTGGCCTTGGCAGTGCTGGGCTAATAGCTGAATCTGATGAACAAGCTAAGAATATGCTTGTTTCTCAAGTTAGACTAGAATCATAAAATTGGCAGCTCCTGCAAGCAAGCATTTATCACATAGGAATCTGTGTTGAGTGGGTAAGAATTTGTATTTGAACTCCGTGAATGTGTATCTGAGTTTCATTTGGCATCAATGCATAATTAAACCAATTTCTGCAATCAGCTGACAAGAACTATCATGTTTAAAAGGATAGCAAAAGCTGTGAAAGATTCATGACAGCAGAGTTCATTGAAGTCCAACATAGAGCCCCCCTGCAAAGATTAATTTCAGTTATATGCTCAAAGGTTACAGGCAATTTATGTCCCATTGAAGTCATAACCCTCCGCACATTTGTAACCTGTCCTTTGCAGTAATAGGTTTAAAGTAAACCAGACACACGAGGACTTTCCATTTTAACTTACAGAGTTAACGCTATGCCTTGAAAATAGTGGAACAACCCTCACTGGAAGATTTCAAAGGCAAAAGAGACAAACATCTGCCAGGAGTGATGGAGGTATAATGCCTTAGGGAAGAGAGATGGATTAGAAGATCTTTCGAGGGTTTTCCCAATCCTGTTTTACTGAAATCCCAAGGTGAAGATGGGAAAACAAAGATTCACAGGAAATGTCTGAACAAGAGGAAAAGTAAATGTGTAATTAAGAGTAAACGGTTACCTGATTACAATTTCCATGTAACATTTGGATTAGAATTAGTACAGCATAAGTGAGACAAGGACAAGATAAAAAAGCAAGGGAAAGCAGGATTCAGAAACCAGCTGCGGAACGGAAGACCACGATTTGTGTGCCACGTGTCTCCTCCCAGAAGCCTGCGTGCAGCTTTCCTTTGTTTTGGAAAGTCAGCTTGGATTGTGTTTAACACGTCCAGCCTCAGGAAAAGGAAGAACAATCCTCATGTCTTATAGACAAACCTTCAAAGTGGGCAGAATCCCAGGTCATAGTCAGGTACAGGCCTAAGCATAAAAGCCATCTTCATGAAAACTGAGGATATACCATGCACTGATCAGCTCCTCTGAGAGCAACTCCATCAGAGAAGACAGGTATGAAGGCATCCTTTGGTAAATCAGATTCTTAACCTTATTCTTATCCAACACTATTGCCTTCCTGCAGAGCAAAAAGGACAAAGCCTCCTTTCCCTCAGGAAGGGCAAGCATGTAGCACTTCATGTGTCCAGAGCTAACTTCCCAGGGATTCTTTTGGTTTAATTTCCTTTACTGAATGATTTGATAAGTTCATTGTGTAATCAATCTTTATTTCCTGCCACTGGAAATTCTTTTCCTCTGTCTCCATTTGCAGTCCCAAGGATTTCCAAATCATTAAATTCTGCTGCTTGTAATGCAAAGCAGCCAAATTCATAGGGGTTTTTAAGCATAAGGAATTCAAGAGCCTGTCTTTTTTATGCTGAGATTACAGCGCTCAGCTCCCAGCACAGAGCCAGCTCCAAAATATGAACTTTCTTATTTTTATAATCAATATCTTGAAGTTATTTGATGCACTTTGAGAAGAGGGTTGTAAGAACAAACCAAAACCATACATTGAAAAGACAAAGTCAGAAATGTGGCATATAAAGTGTCACCCTAGAGCAACGGGAACACAGATATTTTTTTCTATCTATTCCATACTACATTCAGAGTTTGTATCAAGGGGATACAGAAGCTCAACAGAATGCCCTTTAAGAATGAAAGCAGGAGTTTAGAAGACAGATTCCATTCCTGACTGGGCCACCGGCTCCTTTGGGACAAATCATTTAACATTAGGAAACACTAACCTTTAAAAACCTGTTTGCTTGTACTCCCTAACAAGTATGACCTACCAGAAAGTGAAGAGCAAAGAGTAAGTATAAACTGTATGATAACAAGTAGCTATAGATTAGGTGTGACATAATGTTAGAGCACAATGTTTTCTACAATCTTTTTGTGTGTCATATTTAGAGACTATGGCACCTCCACTATAATAGCAAAGGTATAGATGTTTTCTTTACTTTTTATCTCTAGCAGGTGGCAGTAGTCAATAAATCCAGAATAAAGCTAAGAACAAAGCATCCACACTGCACTAAATATCTCTCCTTGCCTTTCCTAGCTTCATTTATTTTAGCCTGGCCCTGCTGTTTTTCTGTCTTTCTGTATAGGAAACAGGCCCTGAGATTTTGGAAGCAGAATGCCTAGGCCACGGACATTTCAGAATCTGACCCAAAAAGTGAAACTGGCAATGTGGTAGCAGCTTCTCCCTCCACCTGCCCTATGCTTAGCAGGAAAAAATAGGGGAGAGAGAGGACATTGTATTAATGGATATATTATTGAAGGAATCGAAGGTTGTGGCTAAAATTGTACAGCAAACAGAGGTCCAAACTGCAAACTGGTTAAATAAGAGGGGCTAATAATAAACCTTTTCTGTTGGTTATAAAGTGGAGACAAGTAGCTATTGGCTAGGTGCTCTGCACAGCTGTAAAGTGCGAGGGACTTGGAAGGCATTGTGACTTACACACTAAGGGACTGAATGTGACTGCATAGTAGTGAATAACTTGTTTGTCGTTCATGTGAATGAAATGTGGAAGTAGATCGATGCTTTTCTTCATAATATGGGTTCTCTACTAAGCACAGTAAATCTCCGTCGCACTACAATAGTGTGAGATCATTCATGCCATTAGTTTCAATGACACTGACTCTATACTGCATGCAGTTTGCTGTTCTCTTTCCTCAATATAACAAAGCCTGAAAGTGCCAGCTGCCTCTTGAATCTTAAAAAGAAAGAAAGAGAGAGAGAGAGACTTTTATTTACCGTGATTTGGATTGGTTAATTTCACTCTATTAGTTTGTTGCTTCCTCCCATATGAAAAAATGCATTGTGGTTCAAACTACCACACACGAGAAAGACCTCTCAGTTAGTGTGCAAACCATAAATCACCAGCTTAGAATGACGTTTTGAGCATGCAGCATAACGCCCTCATCAGCCACAGGTCTTCTGCAAGCATCACACGGTTTTTTCCTGCTGGGGCTATAACCCCAGACCTATATGCTGAGCTTTAGCTGAGCCCCACATGCACACAGCAGTCGGGTTCTATGAGTGTAGTATTGTCATTTTTGTAGTCTATGGTTGGCATGTGAATGAAAGCCGTGGTTCCGCCATCTACAGATAGGCGTAGGTTATAAAGATACCCATGTAACAGAGGAATTTTCAACCCATTTTAATGGCCTTCTGGCTTAAGCGCTATATAATATCATATAGCCATTCTGTTATCACTCCTATGGGGAAACTTCAAGAGCACACTCACAACAGCCCCTCTTCCCCTTCCTGCACCATGTAGCTTATTCCCATACAGACAGGCTGAGAGAGTTGGGGCTGTTCAGCCTGGGGAAGAGAAGGCTGCGTGGA
>JBAFWW010001466.1:0-11787 GCA_036873685.1 Agapornis canus | reverse complement strand
GACGTGCTGTGGTATGGAATACCTCTTTGGCTAGCTTGGGTCAGGTGTCCTGTCTGCTTCCTCTTGGCCTCCCCTCCTCCCTGGCAGAGCATGAGACTCAGAAAGTCCCTGGTCAGAATAAACAGTACTTAGCAACAACTAAAAACACTGGTGTTATCAGCTATGTTCCCAGGCCGAAAGTCAAAACATAAAAACTGCTTCTGCTACTACGAAGGAGAAAAATTGTCTGATACTGCTAAGCCCAGGACACTGCTAAAGGCAGGTCCTTGATGGCTTCAGTATTTTTTTTTAAGGTCTGGGATTCTGCAGCACCATACATTACTGGCTATTAATATATTAGTAAGTATATTTAAAACAAGGCTGCAACACATTTAACCAGACAGAAGCATCTTGTTGCACTCAGTGATTGCTCCATAGGCTTTTTCACTGTGTCATTTCTTCAGAGCACTTACTATATTCTGGTGACATTGAACCCAGATTCTAATTCATTTAGAAGCAAAAAGTCCTACTGACTTTCAGCATGACTTAAGCACTCATCAGTATGTTTCTCCAACGCTCATCTTTCTCAGCAGTTTACATCACAGGGGGTTGATCCTGTCTGCAATAAGTAGAACTTAGTCTGCAAAGAGTCTGAGCCTGCACTAGCAGGAAAGCTGTATGGCTGCCATCTCGCCCCTTCTATTAACCAGAAGATTTCTGAAACGCTCATGACTGGACTGGACTGGACTGTATCTAAAACGTTCTGTGCCAGCAAAGAGCAAGCAAATCTGTCCTTAGCCTAAGGGAGCTCAGGTAAATCTTAGAAAGCATCAAATTCTTTGTTGCATCTTTATTTCTAGTACTATGGCCATTACTCTCCAGTCCAGACCAGAACAAAATCTCCTCACATTCATTAGCCTTTCTGTCTGTACCTTATTTACATGGGCAAGAATGAACTATGCAGAGTCCCTGTTTTAGTCCCTGATGGTCACGCTAGCAATAAGGGCCTGATATGTTTACTCCTATTCAGTTGCTGCAACTCCATCTACAGCCTAGTCCATGTGAGGAGGGTACGGTCAATACCACAATGAGACTTGCACATGTACCAATCTTTCTCAAAAACATCTGCAAGGGCTGTGTAATCAAAACCTGACAGGGACATTTTAGAAACTCACTTAGCTAAGGTAAGACTGACTTTATATAGCTGTCCTAAATACAACTCTGCAGAAAATGAAATCCAATCTGCAGCACAGTAGTTAACAAGAAGGCTGAATATTGATCCACCCATGGTTTCTCTTTCTGGCTGCTCTCCCCTGTGCCACTACTGTGAGGTCTGCTAAGGTTGTACTCATGGGCCTGGAGAAGAGGCTCTTCACTTATGTATAACTTATGTTTTCTCTTTGTTTATGAGGTCTTACAAATGTCAATCTAATAGATACATTCACCCACCTATTTAACTTTCTGCAATTTTCGTTAAAAATTAAGAGAAATTAATTTCATCAGTATCCTTCTCTAATAAAAATTTATTCCCTCTCTACAAATTCATAATCAGAGCTAATTTATGGATAAGCCTTATTCTGCAATCATTTTTTACTCTCCCATGTCTTAAGGAAAGAAAAATAGTCAATTACATCTACTGCTTACAATGTTTTCCCTTCAGATTTATCTGACTTAGGCCCTTACATTTCTTCTTAATTACTGGCAAATAATTCTGCAGTTGAGGAACTTTGTGATTCCTTGCAAGCTGTCATGCATCTAAATACTCTGTTCAAGCTCTACATCTTTATTTTGCTTTGCACTAAAAAGAACAATGAAACTTATCTCTGAAGAAAGTTATTAGAGATACTAGGACATCCTTTCTTGCTTCAGAAAGGCCTGCCACACTTTATGCCAACTGATCTTTAAAAATATTTTCAAATTCAGACATAGCCAAAAAGGGAATAATTTTTAGAAAAACACAATTTCAAGTTCTGCCTAACAACTTCATGTATTTTTAGTTTTGGGTTCTGGTTACCTCATAAACAACAAGAGCCTCTATAACAAATTATGTCTGTGTAACTTTGTGTTTTACTTGTTGCAACAATTTCCTTTGAAAAACACATAACAGTCTACCAGCTGCAGAGCTAATTAAAAATACTACTTCTAAAAACCTTTAACTTATTTAAGACAAAAAAAATAAAGACAACATTTAATTTAAGAATCAACAGCAAGAGATGAACTACAAATCTGACCCCACTTTATAGATGATCTTGGCCCATTTAATGAATGCGCATCTGTTTCTGCAGTATGGTAATACAATCAGATATCTCAGTGCTTGTGAGCAGACCTGTTAGCTATTACTACACCACTCATCCAGCTCAAATGAAGCTGAAGGCAGTGTCTGACAGGGGGCTTTCCTTCATAAGGGAAGAAGAAACTATGAGGAGGTGCTATGTTCTAGCTTGTTTCACCTATTGTGTGCATCTCTGGGGAGGCTTGCACATGTTAATACAGTGTTCTCCTAAGTCTCTAACCTACTGCATTACTGTCAACCTTCAAGTTTTTTCATAGATGAACAGTTCAGCTACATGAAATGGAATTGTTTATGATTTTATTATTCAAGAAAAGCAAAATGTTACAATTTCAGTTTGGGTACTAATGGATTAGAGCATGCACAAGGGCTGTGAAAATGTGGAGATTTGGGCCACAATTTTATAATTCTCTGCCAAATGTTGGTTCTCTGCTGATTCCCTTCCACCTCTCTCTCACACTGCTTGGTGTAGAAAACCCTTCACTCACCATGTGTCTAAGATCAGAAAGAAGCATATAATCTGTCCCCTTCATCTCCTCAGATGATTACATTGCCAGATGGAGAAGCTACACAATGAGTATCTGAAGGATGCAGCAAGAAAATTTCACCAGAAAGTGCTGGGTTTTTTTTGCTGAATTGCCTCTTTCGAAACCTCAATGTCTCAAAGGACATTCCCAACTAAAGGGATTCCCGACTAAACTTCCCTTTGGATCTGCCCCACCAGCAGGAGAGATGGAGGCCTGAATGCCTCAGGAGGCTGCCTGAGGCATTCAAATTGCCAAGCGATGCTACTGTTCCCAGTAGCCATAAAATTGCAGAAAAGTTGAATTTCACCGAACAACCAGAACACTTACAGAGCGGCTGCATTTGTGGGATATCTGCCAAAACATATTCATCAGGTCCAATTCAAGATGGAAGTGTTTTTCAAGAAACTGTATATTCCTGAAAGGGAAGCCCTGTCTTCTGTACAGATGTACTACTGCTTTAATTCTGATGCAGAGAATTGACAGTGGTTGCCAAAGGGCTTAAAAAAATTAGGAAAAGCATTGTGATTTAAAGATTAGCCAAAATACATTAAACAAATATATCTATGATTTAGGGAACACAGTTTAACATGCAACCATATATATAGAGACAGATTAATACACACACACTTATGTTTTACTATGATAATGTACTTATGTAATATGTATATTTCCATAGTGATCCTTCAGGTCCACACTTAAGTAAATGCCAAAATCTCCAAGTGTTCAACACTAAAATATGGTGCACTGTTATACATAATTAATAAAATTAAAGATGCATGAATGCTTATTTCTAAATTTACTTGTTGAGTCTCTCACTGTCTTCCTTCCTCTCTATCATTTCTTAACTTGAATTTTTTCCTCCTATTCCAATTGCACTTTCTTTTGTTCATGTTTTCTTTTCTACCCTTCTCCTTTCTTCCATAAGGCCTTTGCAAAGCTCAAAACCTCTTGAATTTGGATGTGTTTTATGAAAAGTGGGGGGTGACTGAAACCAAGATTTTTTTTTTCCCCCCAAATGTCTAAGATACCACAATGATTTATAATCCAAAGTAGTCTCTTGAAAACATACATTCTATTTGTAATCATTTTCAAAGAACCATAAAACAACATTCAAAGGAGAAGCTCAAGATTCCAATGATCTTTACAGCCTACTTGAGTTATCATCTAGTTGGTGATCAGTCCTGAACCTTATTTGCTGGAGGCTCTGCACTCAGAAGCTAGCACAAATTTAATGCCAACAACTACTGTGAAAATAATACTTTGAATTTAAATAAAGAGTAGGCCAGATTTCTCAAGTCTCACTAGATTTCTTATGTCTTTTTTCTTCTTAAGTTTACTCATTAAAATTGTATTTTTACAGTCAAAGTCTCACAAGTGAGAAAAGACACAGCTGTTAAAATTGTTGATTATAAACTGATTGACATCACATGGGAATCTTACCCAAATCCACTTATATTATAAAGGTAAATTTGAGCTGTGATTTATTAAAAAAACCCAACCAAGAAACCCCTAATCCACCAATTAAAAAACCCCAAACAACTAAATCAGCTATTGCAAGTTATAGCCTTGAAGATGAGTTATTTTCACATACTGTTCTCTTTACCTGACTCTTACCTGGACAAGGCAAAATGTTGCATTCCTGGTACTCTAGAGATGGGCCGAGGCAAGGAAGTCCCCCGTACTTGGGCTCAGGATTGCTGCAGACCCGTTTGCGATTCCGTATACCTCTACTGCAGTCACGACTGCACTGAGACCATGGAGACCAGGGTGACCAGGCGCCATTGATGGTATGAGCAGAGTATCGTCCAGAACGCAAGAAGTCCCCTGACAATCCTAATAAAATAAGGATTGAAAAAAAACAATACTGAATTAAAACAGTATTTCACCTCAAAACAACCTTTTACTCCTAGGCTTCTAATAGTAATATTGTCAGGAGTGTCTTGTCCTTTAGTCTCAAAATCCAAACCTTAGTTTAACCTCAAGAATCAATTCCGTAATAAAAATTTCATAATCCCTTGCACAGAACTACAGTGAAGACTTGGATCCAACTCCTTACTTAAAGCTTTACAGCTGTATTGACTGAAGTAAAGTCAATTTATTCCACCTGAGGATGATAAAAGTTCTCTCTCTCTTGCACAGGAATTGTCATCTGAAATACTCCAAATACACTACAGAAGTATTACTGCCTCTGTTTCAGAGGAAGAAGTTGGCACAGAAGAGAGGACTGAGCTGCCTGTGACCACTCACTGAGCCAGTTCCCCTTGGTCACACTGCAGGATTCTGTTCACTTCATCTACCCAGCCTGTGCTTGTGCCCAGAGGCTCATGGTTGTCCTTGAAAGTACTTATCCTAATCATAATCAACTTTTAGATAGTGTATAGCAATAATTCCACAAAGTCTAGTAAGACTTCCCTTTTGTGTAGAGCAATGTTTTGTCACTTTAAAAATCAGTTTATTTTACACTGAGTTGAAGTGTTCTAAGCCACATATAGGTGGTTTCATATAGGCTTATGAAACCAATCCAACACATGATAGAATACATCCTAGTTAAAATAGCCATCTGGCAAGTGGAAAACAACTTTTCTAAGTGAGTTTAGCACTAAGAAAAGGCATTAGATTAAACAGTGGTGGGGGTTGAAGTCTACTATTTATCAGTGAAAGGAGAACACACAGAAACTAGTTCTCAGCACAAAACCAATATGCCTGGATGTAGCCCCAGGAGAAGTTCTAATAATCTGCAATTAATCTGAGTATCTTTGTCACTTTCAGGTTTGATCCCACATAAAATTATACCTCAACTGTATTCAGCACATCACTGAACTCACTCTTGAGCTGTAGCATTACCTATATGCACCACTACTAAGCATCTCCAGAAACACTACTGGGATTTCCTATTCCTGCCAAAGCTGTTCAAACCTTCCCAGTGGAAACTGCAAACTATAATCAGTAGGCCACTAACTGCTGCTTTTATTACAAGCACTTATTTAAGTAGTTGTGATGAGAGAAGGTGCTGTGAATGGTACTTAAAACAGCCGAGGATGTGGCTGCCTGCTTCTGCAAGAGCTTCAGTGTTGCTAATATAAGTACAGACAAATGGTATCATCAACAGTGAAGAAATGCAGGCAATTGTTAGCAGCTGAAACTGCAGCACAAAATTTTATTCTTAAGGAATTTCTTTATGACCTACCCACAAGCACAAGCACTGTGGGAGTATCAAATGGAGCTAAAGACATTGAAGATGTACTGAATCACATACTGGAAACAGCTGCAAGTAATGCTGTGAAGAGTCTGTTCAACAGGAGTCCTGGTCTGAACAGGACCAATACTGTAGATAACCAGAATGCAGGAGCCCCTTATTTACAGTGTCCAGTACTGAAACAATTACACCCTATTTCTGTCTGTGGTTATGGCATTAGTGATAATGCTTAACTTGTGCCCTAATAAGTACATTACAATATCCCAAAGTATATGAGGCTTTGCATATTTTTATTCAATAACTGGCAATATTAGAATGATTAGAATACAAAAATACTTGTAATAAGAAACTGTTGAAAAAGAGAACAGCAGAATAGCGATATAAAAATCACTAAAAATGGAAAAAACCTTTCAGTGATTATAGAGGCTATCTATTTCCCTCCTGCTGAGCCAGATTCTACTACACATATAGCAGCATTTCAAGAATCATGGCATACACTCAAATCCAAAAAGGAAGCAAGTACACAAGTACAAAGAAACAATATGGGAATTGTGACTACAGGAACACTTTCCAGAAATCATTATTTCGTAATTTTGTATCACTTTGCTCATGGAAATGCCCAGCTTATGAAGTGGGCTGTCAGAATTAATACTGGTTTTCCAGTACCTAAAGGGGGCCTACAAGAAATCTGGAGAGGGACTTTTTCCAAGGGCATGTAGTGATAGAACAAGGACGAATGGCTTTAAGCTGAAAGAGGAGAGATTTAGATTAGATATAAAGAAGGAGTTCTTCAATATGACAATGGTGAGACACTGTGACAGGTTGCCCAGAGAAGGGATGCCCCTTTCCTGGAAGTGTTCAAGGCCAGGCAGGATTGTGCTCTGAGCAACCTTGTCTAGTGGAAAGTGTCAAAGGTTGGAACCAGATAATCTTCAAGGTCCCTTTCAACCCAAACCATTTTATGATTCTATGAAAACAACAGCATTATTTTATACCAGAATTTCAAACTCCTATTTTTAGTTATTAAATTAACCACAATACAAACAATAGGAAAAGTGTTAATTGAAGCAGATTGCCTGTTAATTTCTTTGTAAAACAATGCAGTGTGCATCACTGAATACCAATACTAGGATATTCTGAAGAATTTTGCAGGAAAGGTGTAGCTTTTTCAGGAAAAGGTGTGATTTTATTTGCCATTCTAATGTTAGATTCCTTGTGATTTAAATTGGGGAGTAGGGAGGGGAATCTTCTAAGGGAAAGCTGTGAGTACTTTAGCTCTGAAATAATATTCTAAAGAATCTTTTCAGTGTGGAATTTGGTTTGCAGCAAGTGTTCTTCTATGCTTTCTTCTTTCCAAAGCACTAAAAAATCAGTACAAGGTTCAGTCTTTTCACAGTTTTACAGTAACTCATACAGTGTTCATAGAGGGGCTTTTAGAATTTTCTTTTCAGATGGAAACTGCACAGTAGAAGATTAACATTTTGTCATTAATGACATTAAAATAGCAAGATAGTTTACGTTCTGGAAATATAGTACTAGATATTGCTTGCACAACCTTGTAGCTTTCGACAGTGAGGTGACCAGTTTCATGGATGAAGGGAGAACAGTAGATGTTACTTATCTCAGCTTTAGTAAGGGTTCTGATACTGACTGCAAGAACTTCCTAATAGACAAATCCACAAAGTACCAGCTAGACAAATGGACAGTGTGATGGATCAAAAACTGGCTGAACAACTTGGCCCAGAGGGTTGTGGTCAGTCATACAAAGTACAGCTGCAGAAAAGTCACTAGTGATGCCTGTCAGGGGTCCATATTGGGTACAATCCTGTTTAACTCCACCATTAATGACCTGGACAAGTTGGCTAATGATATAAAACAGGGAAGAGTGGCTGACACACCAGAGGACTGTGCCAGACTTTGACTAGGCAGAGAGGAACCTCTTTGAGCTCAGCACAGGAAAATGTGAAGTCTTGCATCTGTGGAGGAACAACCCCATGCAACAGTAGTTTGAGGCCATTTAGAAAGCAGCTCTGGAGAGAAGGATCTTGAGGTTTTGGTGCATGCAAGCTGACTGTGAACCAGCAATGTGTCCTTGTGGCAAAGGTGGCCAACATCTTCCTGGGCTGCACTGGGAAGAACCTTGCTAGTAGGTCAAGGGGTGTGATCCTTCCCAATTTTTCAGTACTGGTGAGATCCTATCTCAAGTGCTGGACCCAGTTCTGGGCTCTCCAGTACACAAAAGATATGGACTTACTGAAGAAAACCCAGGACAGGGCCAAAGGATAATTAAGGGACTGAAGAATCTTTCATATGAGAAGAGGCAGACAGAGCCAGGACTGTTTGACCTGGAGAACAGAAGGTTCAGGGGGATCTCATTAGTGTGAATAAATACCTGATGTGGGGGAATAAAGTGCTCTTCTCAGTAATACCCACCACAGGACAACAAGCAATGGGTACAAATTAAAACACGCAAAATTCCATCTGAACACAAAAGAAGAGAAACTAAGCAGGTGGTTCTCTCTTTCAGATACATTAAGAAAAAGAATAAGAAAGATTTTCTTTCAGAAGATGGCAAGGCACAGAATGGCTGCCTCTGAAAACAAAACTGTAAATAGGACCTTTGGCAGTGACAGTAAACACACTGTGCCAGTATCCCATCAATGCAGCCACTTCATTTCAACAAAAAAATGTAAAAGTCTTGTCCATGGACAATGCAAAAAAAAAGTTCAATCTGAAGAAAATGATTGGACATAAACATAGCAGCAGATACAATATGAAATAGATATGATACCAGAGAATAAATCTAAGAGAAAAGAATTCATAGTTGAAAATTAATGAGACAACATTCTGTAACAAACCCCTTCAGTTTCAGGACCTTGTGCTTCTGGGGCATTTTCACTGTGTATAATTCACATCATCCAGTCTTTTAAATAAAAGTTGTTCAATATTCTATATAGTTAATATTTCATAAGGATACCCTGTAATAACTTTTTATTATTAGAATATTGATACTTTCACATGCTACTTAAAAAGCCAATATGGAATATGAGTCTGAAGGGTGAATTTGCCTAGCATTATATCAGCATGACGAAAATCCAATAAATCATATGCATACATACATACACACAAATACATATTTATACCTGCGCATGGATTATAAATAGATATACACATGTACATATATACCCATACATATAGATATACATATAAAAAAGAAGACTTGTGGTCTAATCATCATATGTCTGCAGAGCTCTTGTAACTGTCCATGCAGAGACTGTTGCAAACAGAAAATCCAACCAGCCCTTTCGTTTCTTTTGGCCAACTGATAGTAGTGTGTAGTAACTTATAAGATATGGAAAATAGATGGGGAATAAAAATTGTTGAGTCCTACATCTAAGAAGTCCTTATTTTGTCTGATATGTTCGTTAATTGAGGTGGTGGTGGGGATGAGGGTCAGAAATGGGTAATACAGAACTAAAAGAAAAAATTACACTCTAGAATTTCTTCAAGAAAAAGTTCAGAAAGTAAATGGCTATACAGAACCAAGTCCTATCTGTATCACAGTTTACACCAAACTCAACAGGATGAGGTATAAATGTAAAAGCATTGGAATATTTCAGATCAAGCTGCATGAAAATATGGAAACTCTTACTTTTTTTCATTGATCTGTGGTACTCTTGCCACCTCTGTGATTTTGGTCACTTCCTGATTGCCCCACATCCATGTTCAAGAATAGAAACCAGATTGTGCCACCCAACAGAAAACAACATTAAGCCTCCTGTATTTCCTAGCTTATTGCCCCCAAGATGAAAATACCTGGCTAAAATGGGCTGCAACAGCCAACACCCTTGTCTTGGTAATAGCAAATGTCTAGTTTACATACCACCTAAGCTCTCCTTATTTAATGCCTATCTACAGAAATAGTTGTGACATCTGCTAAAAGAATGATCTGTCATAGCATAGTCAGTGAATTAATGAACAGTTTCTCCAAGACAGACAGAACAGCTGTGAATCAAATACATATGTGACCTTCATGACAGGTCCATCAGTCAAATGTTTTAAACTAAATAATTCTCAGAAAGCCTATGACTGACTTAAAGCCCTGTGAATGACTAGAATGTGTGAGGTTTGCTTGCAGTTTACCAACAGGCTTATTTTCAGTTGTTTAGAAGTCATACTCAATTAATAAACTGCTGCACACAGAGGCTCGAAAAGGGAATTTAACTACTTAATCCCAGGACAATTTAAAATAGGCAGCTGTGCTCCCCTAAAGCAAAAATTTCCACAAGTAACAACAAGTATTGCAAAAACTGCAGTAAAATCAAACACAGGGATTTTGTGGACAAAAGAACCATCAACTTCTAAGACCAGGGAAGACAGAAGATATCAAATGACATCCCAATAGAAGATTATTCTCTTATTTTAAGTGCCTAAGATCTGTTTAGTATGGATAAAATTGCAGAGAAACAAGCACTACTTCATTGCTGACTTACTTATCCCAGTGTACCTAGCAAGCATGTATAACAGAAAAAAATTGTCTCATTAAGTTACATAATTCTGCTCTAAATCAAAATGATTTTATAATTTCTAAGTAATTTTTAGGAGTTTTTTTGATTGAATTTGAGTAATCTTATAATTCCACAAGAAATTACTCATGTTCAGAGATATGTTAACATGAAAGTCACCTGCCCTGACAAGTACAGAAGAAAGAACCTGCCTTTGCAAATGCCTGTAATAATACCTTGATTGGCCTGATTTTTCTTGAAGACTGCAACATTTGTAGCTGAGTTCAATTAACTTACCTTAAAAGTAAGGCTCTAATAAAGCACATATATTTATAATAATTCTCTAGTCTAGCCTGTAGCTAAGAAAGAAGTAGCAATGATATCTGATAAATTATATTACTTGACTGATTTATGCCTTACGTTCTCATGTTCAAGCCTAACAAACCTACAAAGTCAGTGTGTTTAATGTAGATACGTACTGTTTCATAAGTGCCCATTAAAACTATGGTGATATAATTTCAAGACTTTTAATCTGGACTATACGAACACTCACATTAAGATGTGCAATAATGTACAGACTCTCTCTCAGTTGACTTGAAATAGCTGTGCCTTTCCTATCTGAGCACTATATGAAAACCAGAGGCAAAGAACAAAATCCTCCTAACCAAACTTTAAATCAGAAAAGCATGAATACAGTGTACAAATGCTACTGCTTGGTTAATTGAGATAGAAATCTTACCACACTCAGGAGGAGTCTAGTGAGTTTCTGGCAAGAAGTTGTTCTGCCTCTAATCTCAGACTGCAAAGTTTGCTTTGCTAGCATTTGACAGTGAAACATGATTCTGTTTTACATGGCATGACTGTAGCTGCACAGTGGGAGATTATCGGCAATGAGAACATTTCTAACAAATGGCTTTCTTTGCAAAGAACAGAGAACTGATCTTTGCAGAACACATCTCTGGTAATGAAGTATGCCAAGCACGCTGTACCAGGATTAATCTTCCTATAAAAGCCAGCAAATTGCTACAGTTCAACATGGAGATAATGAAAAGAATGTTTCACAGTATCCAAGCTCTGGTCAGGTGGAAGTAAGTTATGATGCTTCCTTGCTATCTAGCCAGAAATTGTGAAGGTGCCTGCCAAAATTCACGGTTTCTCATTCTCATGAAATCCTTCTGTTCAAAAAGCTACAGCTATGCTACACGGTTCACGTATTTCCTTCCCATGAAATCAAGGAGCAGCAGATGGGCAGGGGGGTTGGAACTAGATGATCTTAAGGTCCTTTCCAAC